>APFE031642977.1:38044-140756 GCA_000404065.3 Pinus taeda
AGTGAAGAAGTCCCAAGTCTGTCATATCAAAAGTTCTGCATAAGTCTTGTTTGATCCCATGGATCAAATGTGGCAGAGCTGCCAGTAATGATAAGGTCATCTACATAGACAACCACAAACAAGATATCATCATCAGTGTTCTTGATATACAGATTTGCATCAGATGGGCTTTTTCCCTGCAGGAAGATCAGATAGGGTCCATGTGTGATTTTTCTGAAGACTTTGAAATTCAGCGTCCATAGCCTGTTCCCATTCAGGTGTACCTTTAGCCTCTGAGTAAGTTTGAGGCTCAAAGGTACTGTGTATATTAGCGATAAGCGCAAAATTTACTGTAGACTGCTGAGTGCTCTTATGTCTAGAGGTGCGTCCGTCAAGAAGCTCATCATCCCGAAGATCACCAATGGTTTTAGGCCACCATTTTGGTCGAAGAGTAGAGGAACTAACATTAGGAGTAGAAGAAGAGGGGTCAAGAGCAATAGGAGCAACAAGAGAAGTTATTTTCCGGAGGAAGCTCGGGCAGTGTATTATCAAACATTGATACTGCATCATCCCTTCCATCAGGTGGACCTACCGGAAGAAGAACACTGTGAGGATGATCTGTAGAATACTGCTCAGAAGAAGAGCACTGAAAGAATCCTCTGTCTTCATCAAATACCACATCCCGACTGAAGCTAAGACGACCAGTAGCAATATCAATTAGTCTATAGGCCTTGTGGTGATCACTGTACCCTGTCATCATGAGTTTCTGGCTTTTGGAATCCAACTTAGAGCGTTTAGCAGCTGGAATCCAAGTATGTGCAATTGAGCCGAATACTTTGAGGTGACTGATCTTAGGCTTACGACCAGACCACACCTCTTCGGGAGTTTTCCCTTTAACTGCCTGAGTAGGTGATCTGTTAAGGAGATAAACCGCAGTAAACACTGCTTCAGCCCAGAATTCGTTGGGAATATTCTTGTGCTGTAACATGGAGCGAGCCATTTCAACAACCATGCGGTTGCGGCGTTCAACAACACTGTTTTGCTGAGGGGTGTAGGGGGTAGTGAACTCGCGTTTTATGCCATGAGTAGCACAGAAGGTGGAAAAAGCAGAAGAACAAAATTCCCCCCCGTTATCTGTTCTAAGAGTCATGATATCACAGCTAGACTCTTTTTCCACTAAGATTTTAAAATCTGAAATATACTAAATGCATCAGATTTATTTTTTAAAAAATAAACCCACATCTTTCTACTGAAATTATCTACAATAAGCAGAAAATATTTGCAAGCAGTGATAGAAGATGTTTTCATGGGCCCACAAATGTCAAGATGAATTAGCTGGAGTACCTTAGATGCGCGCCAGGATTCGCCATTCGTGAATGAATACCAATGTTGTTTTCCAGCTTGACATACTCCGCATACGCCCAACTGCTGAGTCTGAATATTAGGTAATCCTGACACAAGTCCTTCCCGAGAGAGCTGAGAGAGATATTGCATGTTTAGGTGCCCATATCGCTGATGCCATAGAGTGCTGATGGGAGAAGCACGAGCTGCTAGAGCCACTTCTGGAAAGTCACCGGTGTCAAGAAGTCTGTATAGACCATGATCTTCTAGGCCAACAGCAACTGTAAGATTTGTCTCCCTGTCGATAATAGAGCATTTGTGCATACTGAATACTACATCAAGCTGAGGAGAGTTCCTCATAATCTGACTGACGGACAACAGATTAATTTCCATCCCAGGAACATAGTATACATTCAGGAAGATAAGAGTGCGTCCACCAGACTGAATTTGAACTGTACCTCTGCCATCTACTATGTATTTTTCACCTCCTCCAAATACCACTGAATCACTGAAAGGTGAGAAATCAATAAACCAGTCACGTCTGTGAGAGAAATGGCGTGATGCACCAGAGTCAATGTACCAGGCAGATGATGGAATATGATCGGAAGACCTTTTGGCCATAAAAGCATAAAAGGCAGAATCTGTCTGCTCGAAATGTTTTGCAACATTTGCTGTCTTATGAAGTCCTCCCTGTTTCTTCTGTTCAGAAGCAATTCTCTATCGGCATTCTTTCTTCATGTGATCAAATTTGTGACAGTAGTTACACTGCACAGTGTTCTTCTTAGTAGGATCAAAGGACTGGGAAGAACTTTTCTGCTGAAAGGACTAAGATGACTGATATTTGGCAGCAAAGGCATTTGCTGAAGAGGCTGATGCTACACCACTACCAAACTGTTGTTTCCATCGATCTTGCTGCATAAGTTTGGTGCATAAATCTGGAAACTTTAGATCAACATTAGTGGCAGTAATGTTTAAAGTTTCTATGAAGTGCTCATAAGATTGTGGTAGACTTTTCAGAGTGATGACTACCAGATCTTCTTCCTCCATGGTGCGTCCAATGGCTTCGAGCTGATCTCGAATATCTTTAATCTTGTTGAGATGTTCCTGTAAAGACATATGTTCGTCCATCATGATGGAGAACAACTGATTTTTGAGAAAGAAGGCTCTGCTTTTGTCGGATGTCTCGTGAAGGTCCTTCAACTATTGCCAGATCTCAGTAGCTGTCTTGCCAGAAGGAATCTGTGGTAACTGAGCATCAGTGACAGAGAACTTGAGAAGCATAACTGCCTCTCGATTTCGATCATGAAATTTGTCTTGATCGGTGCCAGCTGTACCAGGACGGAGCTCCTTTTTGAGAACGAGTTGGTCAAGACGCCTATATTCAAAAATGGTTAACATTCTCTATTTCCAGATGTTGTAGTTTGTGCCATTGAAGCATTGACTGCCTTCCAGCATTAGGTTGGTTAGTGAAGCCATCTGTCTGTTTTTGACAGATCTGAACAGAATCTGATGAATGCTGGTATATATATAAAAATAACCTGAAATTGCTCTTTGAGGAAGAAGATACCAATTCGCTGTACGCAAAAAAAATTAGCAGATAAAACAAAATATGGATCACTGATACAGAGTGATCGTGTGCCTGAGATGCTGACTGTGGGAAAAAAATTAATTTTGACGGTGGCACGGATTTGCAAAAAAATTTGGAACAGTCGTGGCAAAAATCTGGAACTTCCTGTTTAACCTGAAAAAATAACCTGAAAACGCTGCACGACACAGATATTTTGAAAGCGGAGATTTATGAACTCCGCAGGGTTTTTATGAACTGGTCCACGTCCACGCTATGCGACACACGCATAGGGATATATGGACTGTTTTGCAAACAAAAATTTACGAACTTGTCCACGCTGTCAGCCGCAAACACGAATCCGAATACGCTCAATCGACCGCGAATTATGTGACTTCCGTCGAGGCACGGTTCAACCAACAGCTAACTTCCGTCGAGCAAGAATAATTAAATACTGGATTTCTTCGAATGCTGAGCTTGTAAGGTGGGCCTTCCGTCGACCGCTGAGCCGAAACGTATAACTCGGGTGGGCCTTCCGACACTGAGCTACAACAAAAAAATTAATACGGGACTCTTCGATACGGATGACGCGCGGGAAGAGATGGCCACAAAAATGTTCAGAGATGGCACAATGTTGAGGATATGGAGCGTGGATAAATTGACCACGATTTTATGCAGAAGGGTGCCACAAAGGTTCTGCACAGAAATTGCTAAGGAAATCGGCCTCGGGCGGGCTCCTGTGCAAAGAAATGAGAAACTGGAAAAAACCTTGAACGATGCCCTGGTGATTATAATACCCTCTGGTGATTATAGCTTAAAAAAAATTTCGCGTCAAAAAAATTCCCGCTTCATAGAAAAACTTTGGATCTGAATGAGGCGCTCTCGTAAAGCTGTATCTAGGACTGAAGACAGGTCGAGATGACTTTTGGCAGAACAGCCCTCCCGCTGCACGAATTCTTGGATGCAGGTATGTGTAACTGAGGTTGGGAAGTCTTCGAAAAAAAATTATGCCACAGAAGGATTCGCTGGAACTACCACGAATTAAAAAAAATTGATCAACAAGGAAGGAATCCGGAACAGAGAGCACCAGCTGAAGAGTTATTTTGCACAATCCACTTCTGTATCGAGATAGACGACTGCAAGCGTTTATCACAGTGAGCAAAGCCGAAGCTGAGACTCAGTGAAGGCTATCTGGCTTACAGAGGACTCGACCTTAGAACTGAATAGCAGAAATAACTCAAGAAAAAAACTTGGCTCTGATACCATAAAACAGTGCGATACACGCATATGGATTTCCAAATGAATTCAATGAATTGATTGAGCTGAATACTCAATAATAATACAGAGATATTTTACAAAGATAGAAACATCAAGTTTCTATGTGAGATTCAGTTTCATCTAAGAAACTGCTAAAGAAAGGAAAATAGCAACAATTAGAAGAATGAGCATTAAACTAATATTAGAATTATTCTAATAGCTACAATACAATATGTATATGCCATGACATCCATAAACCACTCGTCAATTTACTCTGTATTAGAATACAACCATAGTTCCTTAACCAAAAATACAAAACCATGGGATGAACCACCATGCAACACAAAACCACTAAAAGATAAAACCATGTGCCAAAAACCACTAAAAACGGATACAAAAATTACACAATTTATTTATTTTTTAATTTGTTTTTTTTTCAGGGGAACTGCCCTTGAACCCTTGCGTAAGGGGCTTCCACCCCCTGTGACGCCCTGGCCATGCTTGGCACAACAAATCATGCTTGTGATGGTCATCCAAAGAGCATAACACATACCCAACATATGGTGAGTGGCCATCTAGTGGTTGGTTGTTACTTTTGTGCCTTTGCTTGATGGACTAGTCTCTTGACATATGGATGTCTGCTACTTCATGTGTCATATTTTTGAAGCATTGTAGCGACTATGAATGTTGGTGTAATAATATTGGTTTGTCACTAGGAGGGGGTGTGTCATGTTACCATTCATGTAAATAGGGGTACATAGAAATTTCTGCAGTATCTATCATCACCATAGTAAGCCCAAGGTCACAAGTCAAAAGCCAAGTGTTACCAGCAAAAGGTGGGTAATCCATAGGATAATTTTTTCTCCTTCTTGGACATCTAGTCAACCAACAACCCTATTGATTAGAACTTGACTTGATGCCATGGACCCTCCACATACATATGCTCTTGTCATATCCCTTTCCCCTATCTGTCGTTCATCCTTGAAGGAAGGTGGTTCATTGATTAGAAGGTAATTTTACCATTTTGCAATCATGTGATTTTAAATATTGTTTTGGGGCACACTGATATGAATCAAGGGGTTATCTGGATAATTAACTGATCTTGACTGTATTCTTGTTCCCTCACTTCACCTGAGTGGTTAGTCTTTAATCCTTGTCTAGTGGGACCTCCTTTGAGGCCTTAGGGTTATAAGAAGGACACTATTGGAAAGGCTCTAATTGAAGTAGCATTTTTGTTATAATCCATACTTACCACTTTCCATCATCCCCTCTATTCCATATCCATTCTTTAGGTAGGTGGTCATTTCTCATGGGGATTGACACCTTATCATCCTCATCCTTAGGGCTAGATTAGAAAACATTGCCCTAGAGGTTGATGCAACTAAAAGAACGATAAAAGCAAAAAGCCCACAATGAAAGAAAAAAATGTAAAAGATGGCTGGGACATAAAATAGTGCGTGGGAAAAATCCTAGCATGAGCTCTAACCCCCCTCATTAGCCAATCAGCCGGTTCTTAGAGCACTTGATGCTCCATTCACTGAAAGGAACCCTTGTATTGTCCCAACCTTGATGAGCAATAAACCGCCTCATCCTAAGGGGTAATAAATGCTAAAACTCTCAAGTGCAAGCTTGGGCCTATCCACCCATATCAAAGCATTATCATAAAGAAGTAAAAGGTGCACCAAAGGGGTTGAAAAATAGGCCAAGGAAAGGGTTAACTCATGCCTTCACGATTGCTCCCTCTTTACATCTATACACTCTAGATGTTGGACTACCATTACTTGGTCAGTTGGCTTTAGTGCTTGGCCTTGAGGTTTTGCCCACCCCATTACTACCATCTACACCTGCACCTATGGACTGATGGGTTGACCTGGGACTTGTCACTTCCCCTTGGGGGCTGGAGACACCTAACAGGGTTATCCATCTAGCCATCCCAAACATAAGATAGGGAACACCTATATAGGACTTGGTCTAGTTAGATATTTGAAAGTGATCTTTGTGTGAAGTGTTGATGTGCTGCTAACTTTAAGTATGGTACAATATGATGCATCCATGGTTTTAGACTTTAGTTACCTAATGATTGATTGATTTGCACTTGATCTTAATGAGGTTTTGTTAGGTAATCTACATCATAATAGTGGAGGCTTCTAAAGGTGATTGACCCACCTCCTTAACAGAGTAGCAGAAGGCATACTATCCAGTGCAAAGAGAGAGAGATTGACTTTGATGGGGCAATGCTTCCTACCCAGAGTAGAGCGTTGGGCTATTTGAGGACTTTAATTGATGCTTGGAGGGACCCCCCAGATGCTGAGATGTTGAGCCCATTATGCTTAGGGTCGAAGATATTGATGATGTGCCCAATGGACCCAGGATGTCCCCAGGCTGGCCTTGATGATATTTGATGGGCATCACTTGCTCTAGAGCCTAGATGATGATGGCCATCCTTGAGATGATTAGGGAGGCTTGTACATCACCTTGAACCCCCAATGCTTGAGAGATGTGATGCCACATCACCCCTTTCCCGCTTGTGAGGGTGATGTAGGGCGCTTTTGGGCATGATGCCTTAACATGGAGATACTTTTAATGACTTTCACATGATCCTTGAGCATTTCTTGGAGTATGGAGCACTTTTTAGCCATTGCCTCACATTTTAAGGGCTTATTGGGCTCATTTGGAGGGTGGCGTCACACTATTGGAGCATTTATTCCCACACTTGTTGGATTTTACGACATATTTGTCTTGTTTGGAGTAGCTTGTAACCTCTTTTTTGTTGTGTTAGGGTCCTATATTTCATAGGATGAGTTGTTTTTACCTGATGATTTATATTTGAAAAATGTAAATAATGTTTCATTTTTGAAATTTATTTCCAAATATATATATATATATAATATAGAAAAAAAGAAAAAGAAAAAGAAATTGTAGGGGACAACAAAATAGAATAAAGAAAGAAATGAAAGAAAAGAAAAGAAAAACAAAAAGAGAAAAAATACATGATAATGTCCCCTTAGGTGAGCAAGTCTAAATGCCACCAAGAAAAATAAAAATTGCGTGAAAGCATACTTCAGGAATTTTTGTAAGTGTGCAACTTGTTAAAATGCCGCATTGTAAATAGGGTAAATAGAAATAGTTAGTCTAATCACACTGTTTAAACATGATTAGGCCGAAAATAAATTTAATTAGGTGAGTGAATAAATCAATCACATAGTTTAATCGTGATTGAGCTAGATTAGCGGAGTTAGTCACACCATTTAATCGTGGTTAACTGACAAAGAAAAATAATCAAAATCCTTAGAAAATGAATGAAAGGGGCTTGCAAAATCAAATGCGCCCTAGATTTGATCAATTTGGTTTAGATGAGGTAATTTGATTTGAAATAAATTAATCATGTGGTTAAAACGTGATTAATTATTTGTAATAGCATCTAATTATTCATAGACATTTCAAAGGTTTTGATAAAGTCTAGATGCGACAAATAACTCTTGTCAGCATGGGATTATCAACTGCGACGAATCAACGGTTGAGATCTCCCTCGCTTGGATCAACGGTGGGGGTGTGTTTCCGGGCTCCCCTGAGCTCCATCCCACTTTGTCCATGGGGGGGTGGGGTCTGAAAGGCCCCACTATGTGTCACCCTCACCATGTTTCGCACCCCCCTTGCCTTTTCACTCATTCCCCCTCCCCCTCTCTGAAAAGTCATTTGACATTGACGACATACTCCTGCGCCAACAATCATTCGCCACCTCAGCTGACCTTCCCTCCAGTCATCGTCTGCCAACTCACCATTGCGGATCCCACTCCCCCAAACTCTCGTCCTTCAAACTTTTTCAAATACACTCTACCACTCCCAATCAAAACCTGCCATCTGACACTCCCTCGCCCACGTCAGTGAATCGTTACACCAATTAAGTCTCTCCCACTCTCTTTGCAACAAACCCGCTTCCGGTAACTTAAAAAATTACCTTATTAAGCACTGTTAAGCCACAAATTCCTGTCTTTCACTGTTTCGCTCGATTTGTTGTAGTTTTCAATCTTCCACTTTATCGTAGTAACCAGAAAATTGCCTGACGACAGTAATCCAATCGTTATCAGAGACCCCACTTCCTCATTTTGCAGTCGGTTTCCTGTTCTATTTAATGCTAGTGTCGTCGTCCCTCTATGTTTGCTTTTAAAAATCGACAATGTCTCCTAAAAGTGGAACCCCTAAGGACAAGGGAAAGAAACGAGAGGCAAATCCCATGTTACCCCCTCCTATTGACCTGGATCATCTACCCTTAGTTGATTTGCAGTGTAAAATCGCTGAGACAAACTGTGAATTTGACTTGTTCGAACTTCACAGTTGGCTGAAACAGAAATTCTTAGATCAGAGTGATGAATTGAATCTATGGGAGTTTACCCTCCCTTAATTCATGTTCCCACAAAGCCATCATTTCCCTGAGCTAGTCTCTTGGTGTCAATTGAGCCATGTACCCTCCCAAAGAGCAATTATGAGTCGAAATGATGAATTTTTGATCACCATCACAGTTGAAGCCATGTCTCAAATGCTCCAAGTAATAATTCCAGAGTCTTCCAAGCCACTGTCAGTAGACTCTCTCACAGAGTTTTATAAGAATTTAACCTTCCCATAGAGAGCTAAGATATTTGAAATCTTTCTTCTTGAAGATGCCCAATTACCTAAAACAAACCCTCCATATTCCTCTTCTATGTTCCCTGAGGTAACCAAGCAAATAATCAACATCATCCCTTACCTACTTGGTTATCACTTTGATCAGTGGGTTGATGAGGCCATTGTTGGCTTCTTGTCAATTTTTACCACTGAAGATGGATGAGCAGGGTAATGCTCAATCAGTCATACATTGGACCTCTCTGGTTAGGAAAAACTCCACAGGGTTTACTTTCACAGACTATGTTGATCAGTTCTTGTACACAGTTATTTGTCTGCTACATAGTGATTTGGAGCCTAGGATAGGAGCAGATATAAAAAAGGTTTTGCGTCTTAGTGACTAGGTGAAGACAGTTGACTGGTATTTATACTAGAACTACATCGAGATCAAAATATATGGGTGTGAATTGCCACCCTATAGGCTGCCAAAATTTGTTCCCATGAGACTGTTCTCATTAGAATACATCAGACAAATAATACATATGGATGAATTACATTTTGTGGCAGCTAAGAAGAAGGTATAGTTTAAAATCAAAGCATAGGTTGGACCTTTTGTGTGCAATACTAGAATAGTTGGTAAAGAAGTTGATTTGCTGTTGAAGCAATTAAATTTCAAATTGAGCTTTACTTGGTCTTATGACCTTTTTGGTATAATTTCAAAGCTGAGGGTTGAGCAAAAGACTACTCCCTACACACATACTCCTCGACCAAAGGTTGAGCAATACATGAACAAAGATCAGTGGGAGGATAACACCTTGCAGGAAGCTGAGGAACAAATTTTATCGACAACCACCTCATAGACACCAGTCCCTCAGGAAAAGCATGATAAAAGGCCTAGAGAAGAAGAGTCTTCTCTAGTGACAGAAATTGAAGCCAAGCCGTTCTTAATTTATACAAAGAAGGCTAAAAAAAGCCCACCACCAGTTTTTCTGCAAGAGGATGAAGAAGGACAAACTACTATAGTCATGACAGGTAAACATGTTTCAACAACATCAGAAGACATTTTTGCAGGTACAAGACACGAGTACATCTTTGTAGTCTCTCCATCTTCCTCTGTTTCACAAGATCCTCCAGAGACACCACAAACAATTGACTTGGCTCAAGATAATGCCGAGCCTAATATTTTTGCCAAATACAGGGCAATCAAAAAGAGGAATGAGATGTTGAAAGCCACAACCTACACATAATTTTGGAAGCAGACAACTACATCACAGCACAGGCTCCTTTCATCATTTGACACGGAAAAGGGCAAAATGAAAATTGCATTCCTTGAAGCTAAAGTGCCAGCCCCAAGGACACCAACGAATTATAAAGACTTTGTGTTTAGTTTTGATACATAACAAATTCATGAAATAAATCAAATGGACATGCACAAACAAACCAGTGAAATGATGTATTTTACACTAATTAATGCTGCCATGTCCGCTTTTAGGTTGCAGGTATCATTAAACAACACACAATCACAACTAAAGTTGGAAAGGATTTCATCCTTAGCCAAGGATACCAGGATCAAGTCACTGGAAGACTTGATGATCAAACTGGGATATAATCCCAAAGATGTATAGGTAATAGAAGAGCTTGTGAAAAGAAAGGATGCGGATATAGCAGCGTTGAGGAAGCAATTAAAATTGCCTACCATAGAAGATCCATAAGCTAAGGAATTCTGAATAGTGATTGAACAAAACAACTAGATCCGAGATATGGAAGTAGAACTGGAGAAACTACTTAAAGAAAAAGCAACACAGTTGGCCATGGTTCCACTTACAGCAGTCCCAATTTCAGTGACCACAACCCTAGGAGCATCTACATCAACTTCGGCACCAACACGGACATCAGATTCTACAAGTGAACTTGTTAAAGCCATGGATGATCTGTCCATTCAGGAACAAGAAATTGTTAAGTTAAAAGCTCAGCTCAAGACACCGTTAGAACATAAATTAAAGATGTTGATTTGGGGTAGCATCAGATGTGCTCTAGCCATGAAAATTGGTGGAGAGGCTAAAGCACATGAGATCTCCAAGACCCAGAAATGGTTTGGACATATTGTACCCGGTTTGGGAGATATTAAAATAATTAACATTTTTAATGGAGTTCCTAAGTCTAAACTTAGGAGAAATAAAATATTAATGGGTATTAATATAAAACTGGATTAGAAGGTTCCAAAAAGTCATGGATCAAACAAAATTTAATCTTAGACGTTGATTAGAGATTTAATCTCGACCGTTGATGGACCAATGAAAAAAGTATAAGAAGAAGCTTGAGGGTTAGTTGGAGAACACAAAAAATTGATCAGTCATTCATTTTTCTAGAGTGGGGTTGCTAAGCAAAGTTGAATTGGTGATCAACAACGAGGGGCAGTGAGTACGAGGTGGAGAGGCAGAGACAACACTGGGAGACCAACACAGAAACAGAGAGAGTGAGAGACGCAGTTAGTCCAAGCTACACAGAGCCCAGCAGAGGCAGCGCAGAACCAGCAGAGGGAGTGACGAAGAGGCTCCCAGAGGCTGCACAGTGCCTCAAAGGGCTGACGCAGAGGGTCTTGGCGTTGACGCAGGTCAGTAGGAGGCTGACGCAGAGGCCAAAAGGGCCAACGCTGAGCTTCAGTTGTGTCGGAGAGGGTTTCGTGGGACAGGTTTTCTAAATACTTGTTTCCAGATATAGAGGTATTGCTGCCATGTATTTTTCTCTGTAGGGTGAGCTGGTTAGGCACCCAGTTGTACTCAGAAACACTGCATAATAATATAACCCTCAGAATAGCCGCACTGGTTTTCCCACATTGGGTTTTTTCGGGGACATTTGTCAAAAATTAACAGTGTCACTTGCGTGCTTGTTTGCTTTTAGTTGATGATTTGTAGATGTTGTGACTGTATTGTGTTTATTTCGGTATTTAATGTATTAAATAACTTGTTCGATTTTTAAACAAGTAGAAGAATAAACTAGCAGAATATTGATTAATTTTCTAACGGATAGAATTAGAAAATTCAACATGGTATCAGAGCGTGGTTACAGATCACAGGAAAGTTGAAGGCATCAACTTAGCAGAGAATTTGTAGCAGATTCAGCGGTCCTGAGTGGTAGAGTTGATCCTTGTAGAAAGCAACAGAGGAAGGAGTGATGTAGAGGGACTGCGTCATCAGTCTGGGCTAGAGAGAGGCAGCGAAGAGGCTGAGGAAGGGCAGAAATAGGCTCACGCAGAGGCCAGGAGGGTTGACGCAGTTGGCTGAGGGAGCTATTTCGCCAGTGTCGGGATTGCGCAGAGCCAAGAGGCTCAATCCTTCAATTGCTGGGGCATAGGAGGCTATTGGTAGTTTGCGGAGCGAAGCTGGTGGGGTACTGTGGTCAGAATAGTACCTAACAGGGAAAGACCAAGATGGAGTGAGTTGCTGCCGAGGCAGATTTCTAGCCAAGGAATCCGGATTAGTGTTGCAGTTGCACAGATGATCGGAGTGGGGAAACTTGACATTGGCAGAAGGATTTCCAAGAGGGAAATAGGGACTCAGAGTGAGTCCAGAAGAGAACTTCCAGACGGGAAGTAGAGAGACTTAGCAGGAGTTGAACCGAGAACTTCCAGACGGGAAGTAGAGAGACTTAGCAGGAGTCGAACAGAGAACTTCCAGACGGGAAGTAGAGAGACTCCGCAGGATTCGAACAGAGAACTTCCAGACGGGAAGTAGAATCAACAGGAGTCGAACAGAGAACTTCCAAGTGGGAAGTAGACTCAGCAAGAGTCGAACAGGGAACTTCCAGATATGAAGTAGACTCAGCAGGAGTTGAACAGAGAACTTCTAGACGGGAAGTAGACTCAACAGGAGTCGAACAGAGAACTTCTGGGCAGAAAGTAGAGAGACTCAGAGGAGTTGACAGAGAAGAGTAAAGAGATGGCCGAGAATGCGCTGAGGGATCAGGACAGGCTGGACAGAGCGTCCAACTTTGTGGTCTAGAAGGCCAGGATCCTATCTGTTCTGTGTCACCATGAGTGCTCATGTGCCAGTTGAGAAGAAATGGGGAGACATTGAGCTGTAGTCATGAGGACTACAGGCGATGAGGGGCAGGATCCTTGAGGTACCCAACCTTTTGGATTATACCTTGCTACAGGAGCCCCAAAGAGGAGTAGCAGGACTGACGGATGTCGGTAGAAACGGATGCGGATGAAGCGACAGAGAGTGCTAGAGTGCAATAGTGTGAGAGGCATAGGAGTGTTGCACCTGTGCAGGATGGCACAGAGAAGTGTGCAACGGTGCAAGATGTAGGGAGTTGTTCCAGCAGGGTAGAGGTCAGTAGAGGGAGCACTTGTTACCGACAGAGGGAGCTTCAACATCGGGAGTGTTTCTAGCCTGATAGGGATGTTAGAGTTGGGTGGATCAGTTACTTACTTCTTAGTAACTGAGTTGCAATGTAGTAGCACGATGCAACATGATGAGAGAGGGATGCAGTGCTAGGAGGATGGACCAACAACAACATGGATGCAGAGGGAGCTGCCATACGGATGCAGCAGTGGCAGTGGCAGGGCCATGGGTAGCAGTATAGGATGCAATGATGCAGAGGATGTTGGGCATGGAGGCCTAGTATCAACACAGGGATCGGTGCTTGATGATCAGAGTGTTGCTCAGTGAGGAGTATTACTAGAGCATAGTCCTTGCTAAGAGGGAGTGTTGATTTGGGGTAGCATCGGATGTGCTCTAGCCATGGAAATTGGTGGAGAGGCTAAAGCACATGAGATCTCCAAGACCCAAAATTGGTTTGGACAGATTGTACCCAGTTTGGGAGATATTAAAATAATTAATTTTTTTAATGGAGTTCCTAAGTCTAAACTTAGGAAAAATAAACTATTAATGGGCATTAATATAAAACTAGGTTAGAAGGTTCCAAAAGTCATGGATCAAGCCAAATCTAATCTTAGATGTTGATTAGAGATTTAATCTCGGCCGTTGATGGACCAACAAGAAAAGTATAAGAGGAGGCTTGAGGGTCAGTTGGAGAACACACCAAGTTGATCAATCATTCATTTTGCTAGCGCTGGGTTGCTAAGCAAAGTTGAATCAGTGATTAGCAGCGAGGGGCAGTGGGTACGAGGCAGAGAGGCAGAGACAATACTGGGAGACCAGCATAGAAGCAGAGAGAGTGAGAGTAACAATGAGTCCAGGCTATGCAGAGCCTAGCAAAGGTAGCACAAAGCTCAGAGAGACTGCGTCATCCACGTAGAGGGCAGAGGGAGTGACGTAGAGGCTCCTAGAGGCTGTGTAGTGCCTCAGAGGGCTGACACAGAGGGTAGTGGCGTTGAAGCAGGTCAGCAGGAGGCTGACGCAGAGGCCAAAAGGGCCAGCGCTGAGCTTCAATTATGTCAGAGAGGGTTTCGTGGGACAGGTTTTCTGAATACCTGTTTCCGGATATAGAGGTATTGCTGTAGTGTATTTTTCTTTGTTAGGTGAGCCGGTTAGGCACCCAGTTGTACTCAAAAAGACTGCATAATAATTTAGCCCTCAGAATAGCTACACCGGTTTTCTCGCATTGGGTTTTTCCGGGGACATTTGTCCAAAAATTCACTTGTGTGCTTGTTTTCTTTCAGTTGATGATCTGTAGATGTTGTGATTGTATTGTGTTTATTTCGGTATTTAATGTATTAAATAGCTTGTTCGATTTTTAAACAAGTAGAAGAAATAAACCAACAGAATACAAATTAATTTTCTAATGGATAGACTTAGAAATTTCAACAAAAGATTGACAATTTTTATGTGGCAGAGTTATGGAACACCCATCAGCTTAATCTAAAAATTGAACTGTTGCAAAGTGAACCAGTTATGAGTCAAACTTTGGCCCAAGCTAGAGAAAACATATGAATAGAAATTAGTGAAGCCATCACAGAAATATGGCCTTCCATACAAATTATTTTCAAGCAACAAGAATGAATACAACGGTCCAAAGAGGTAATAAGGCAAATCAAAATAGTCTTAGGATAGAAACCTGGGGAAGCAACAACAATTATCAAAATCTCAAATTCCAAAAATAGAGAAGAATTAGAGCAGCTGGGAATTCAGGACAGGATAGAGACTATTCTAGAAGTGAGGAGGATGCACACCAAAAGAAACCTTATGCTACAACTACACAATAAATGTCAAAATCTAGAAACCAGCATACAAAGATTTCATAAGAAGATGCAGGTACTGAACATGAAAGGTTTACCAGGACTGATTGGTAGGGAACATAAACTCATGAGCTTGACAGAGTACCAGGAGATACTATGCACTATTGCCCAAGCAAGTCAAGGTTTGCAGGTATAAAGGGGCATATGATAGGGAAAGCATTCCTGAAGGCCTTAGATTTCGACTTGTTCATCAGTCATTAACTCAGACATTTGTTCATCATCAAACCAACTTTCTAGAAGTACACAAATGTGGATGAGGCCTATAGAAAATTAGTTAAACTTTCTATACCAAGTGAAGACAGATGGGACAAGCTGTGTGAATTACTTCAGTAATTTTTTTATCTTCGACAAGAAGGCAAACAACGCAGCAAATTTGGAGGCTCAATCATCAACAATCATCCTCAACAATAGGGCCAACAGTTCAAATAGTTTGAAAATTCCTAATTTTTTGTACTACTTTTTGTTATCAGTTTTTAGATATTACTAGGATCCTATCTTGATCTTTCGAATCAAGATATTTTGTAATATTTTGTATAAGTACTTCATAATTCGAAGTATGAAGGGTTGGAACTTGTTTGAAGAAAAGGAATTGTATTGTAAAGTAGCTCATAGAGCCACCATTGATTAGATTTTCAGTAATACATTGCAATCATTATAGGATTCTTGTGTCATTTTTATTGGTGAAGCGCATCTATTTTTGTTAGTTTGTTTTCTTTTTATTCTCATATGTGATTATAAAATCTGAATTATTCTAAGAAGATAAAGACCATAATTTGTTTGAATGTACACTCTGTCTCTGGCTTAAGAATAATTTTTATGTTTTCCACTGAAGATTGGGATCATAATTCTTAACTGCTTTGTTTTTAATTGGATCTCTAAATATTTTCCTCTCCTTCACACCATAGATCTTAAAGGATCTAGTGAATTTTCCTAACCTGCCCTGTAAGTTTAGCCTTAAATTCTGTATTTGATCACCTCAAACCCGTGACTCCATTTTCCCAATGGCCTTTCTTCCCAGTTTCAACCCAACAACAGAAAAAACCAAAACCTGAACTTAATAGCTAGCCTAATACCTTTAGTCAAACAAAGCTAAATCATAAAGAGAGATCCTTCTCTGAGTCTAGAAGGGATAGCTTCTAGACTTAAAAGTGGTTTTTGTGGTTACCTCTATGATTTTTTCCACAACCTCAAAAATTACGGAGTGATAACATGTTGAACACTCAGAAGTGAACCTTTCTTTAGGGATTTTAGTTAATTTTACTTGTAAATTGAGTGGAGAAAGACTCATATAAGTAGAGCCTCCTCCTCACTTCAATTATTCATCATCACACATGTGAATTCAACATTTCTAAAAGAGTGCTAGTTACCTGTCTTTTTTGGTACTTTGGCATAATGTGATCTTTTCTGGAATCAATTAGTCTTGAATGTATTTTTGGCTTGAAGACACTATTATGGGATTGAAAGAAGAGCTATTGTGGAAGAGTCTTTTAAGTTATTGCTGATTTTTAATGTTTTGCATGCTTTTAAATGTTTTAAGTAGGGTTTGGCCCATGACTAAATGCTAATTATTGGTAAAACTTTGCTTCATTATTGCATGTAGAATTATCTTCTTCATAGCCTATAATGGAACTCCTTGTGTGAATACTTTATATTTAATATCTCCCCTCAGAAGAATAGTAACTAGGGTTTTGTAAGTGGATGCCCAAGTGCATCCCCCTTCAACAAAATCCTTCCTTTGTATTCATTTCCCTTGAGACTCCATTTTCTCATTGTAGGTTAAGGAACTAATTTCTATAAGTGTGTTTATCACCCTGAATCAAATCAAATTTCCCCCAACCTTCTCTCTCCTAGACGTCTACGGCAATCACTTAGGTTTCAAAGGTTGATATGTGTGAGAAGTGTTGTTTTATTGCATAGGAATGGCTTTGATTTGTAGGATAACTCATATACACCTTATAATAGCAATGTATGGCATCATAAGTCATTTTTGCATGCCCTAGAAGGGCGATGTCATCCTTATCTATTGCTGTTACACACATCTAACAACCTTAAAACCCTATTGTTTGCATTAGCTATAGTCTCTATTGGAAATCCTTGGTTCCTTTTTTGTTGAAGATCATTTAAAATGTTTTTCTAAGGCTGCCATATGCCATTGCATGCCCTAATAAAGAAAATCAATTAAACCCTAAGTTATAGTAGCGTTGTCATAGGTCTAGCCTTAGAGAGGTTGAATGTTAGTCTTGAATATCTTGGTCATCTTAGGTCTTGCTGAGTCCTTAATCTAATCTCTAGACCTACAAAATAAGTCACTTGGAACCATAGTATTAGGATACCCAGTAGGTGGCATGGGGAGGCCTCCCTTGTGGTTGAAACAAGGTTACTTGGGAGCGGGAGCGGGAGAGGGGAATGACATTTTCAAATGCTCTCGGTTTGGGAGAGAATTGGGAGCGACTTTTTATATAATATATATTTTTATATATTTTTATGCATATATGTCAACAAAAGCATGTAGAATGATGAATTAGATATAAAAAACATAAAAACATGGATTGAACCATATAACATCAATCATCTATAATCCTCATCAACCATGTCCACAAGTTAGTAACATACAACATATTGAGTCTTATGATTCATCAATCTTGAAGTTTCAAACTTTCAAAATTCAATATATAACATTTATTATCATTGATCACTAAAATTGTACTTTTAACCATTACCATTATCAAGTAACCAAACTATAACAAAAAATATCTAACGTGAAATGAAATGTTTCAACTTTCAACTTTCACGAAGCATCATATTCATAATTCATTACCAATGAGTTATAATTGCCAACTTCAAAATTCAAACTTAAATCGTCATATATTGTTTACAAAAAATATCATAATAAATATGAAAGAGTCAATAGCTATAAAAACTAATAGAAACTAGAAAAGACAAGTAAATCTATTATCTACTGCTTACTCTTGCTGCCATGAGAAATGTCTAATTTCTGAAAAGATCGTGGTGGTCTAGTACTACTGGGAGTCTCCTCCCGCATAGTGGGATGACTAGAACTAGAAGCCACATGCCCTCTATGTGAGGATGTAGATGGAGGTGGCGCCAACAAAGGCAAAGATATTGGAACTCGAGCATTACTACTGGATGGTGGGGTGGCATGGTTGGTGTTGCTTCATCATCATCTCTTTGAAGTTATGTTTACCATTCTTCTAGATGTAGAGCACCATCCTCCAAAGTATCTTCCTTTGGGTTGTTGTCCCAAGTTTTATATGATGTATCCTCATGAGCTCGATCACAATAATGACTCAACAACCTCAAGTTGTAGTGCACATAAACCAAGCTTTCTGCCTAGTTTTCATTGAGTCTGTTTCTTCTCACATTATGGATGAAGTTGTAGGTGCTCCAACACATCTCTGTAGAAGTATTTACAACTTGTGAGAGCACTTTTTTTGCCAATTTTGGCAAAATTTCTTGCTCGCCATATGCGTTCCACCTTGTGATAGCATCAAATCTGTCCCTATCTTCCATTGCATGCAAAGAAACAAACACTCCAGTGCTAGTGAAGTATCTGCCTAATTCAAGATGCAGATTAGCACACTCCTCCCTGTCAGGGACTAGCTTGTCTAATGCTTCCATATATCCATGTTGTACCTCTGAATCTGTATGGGGTTTGGCATTAACCCCATCCCCAAGTGTAGGTTTTCCTAGCCAAGATGGAGATTAGTATTTGTTGGAAATACTAAGAGGGGGGGGGGTGAATCAGTGTTTCTTAGGAATTAGCAAATTTTAATCTTTTCTCAGAGCATTAGTTAATATTCAGTTATTATTATTGTTTGTCTTCAGATGATCATAAACAATAATCAATAGTAGACAACACCATACAACAATGCAGAAAGACAAAATAAATGACACAAAGATTTTTAGGTGGAAAACCCCCTTCGAGTCAAAAACCACTGAATGCTTCTTTAATAATTGTCTTCTGCCTGTTAAAAGAAAATTTATTACATCAAGATTTCAACTACAACTGAAGGAGGCGTCAACCCCCTAATTCACAAGCTACAACCTGTAGGATGCTACTAGACCCTAATATCTTGTTGCAACCAGATGGACGCCCCAACGCCCAGTAGGTCAGGCCACAACCTGATGAGTGCCCCAACACTCTGTTTACTAGCTGTTGTCGGAAAGGATGCTTCACTGCCTTGCTAGTTTATCAGCCACAACTGAATGGACGCCACAATGCCCTGTGCAAGCCACAACTTGTCCTAGCACCACCCTGCCGCTCTGAAGTGTTCTCAGGCCACAACCTGAAGGTGACTCCAATCACCCAGAAGAGTCGGTAGATCACATTTCACAATTTTCACATTGGATCCCCCTGTGCTTAGAATCAATAGAAGAAGGCTGTAATAAATATGTATATCCTGTCAAATCTTGTTGCCCAAAACTATTCAACTGACCACTACCAAGTCAACCCACTAAACAATCACTGCATATTGTTGAACACTGCTCATCAATGATCACTCTACATCATTGATAACTGTACATCACCGTCGCTGCTCAAACTGACCATGTCATATCCACTATCACTGGGTTACTCATCAATGAGTAATCGTCAAGAGCTCATAAGTAGACTGTCATATCATTAAACCACACCTTGTAATGTGTCGAATCCAAATGTCTGATAATGGCATATACTAAGATGCCATAGGTCATCCCTATGACCCGCTACCAATGTTCTCAAATTCTGCCTACAGAGAGCTACCAGCATATGTCTTCTTACTTCTGATCACAAGTCATACATTGCTATCCATTTTTCTCATCAATAAGCTGTACAAAAATGTCATTATGTCTTATTTGGATGTCAAATCAAGAGTAATGCAGCATTGTCATATAGTGTCTTAGTCAAGTGTAGTCAAAGTCAAGACACTTGTCAACTAAATGTAAGCTTACTTCTCCAATCAATGTGTCATAGTTAAGTCTTATTCAAGGTCATATCTAGGTATTATTATCATGTCACAGTCAAGTAAAATCAAAGTCAGACATCGTAGAATTCTCACTAAGTCAATCAATGTTTCACTTCATAATTAAGGTATTTGTCATGTTAAGGTATCAAGCAGATGTCAAGCATCTGTATGTCAGGTCCACTGGTTATGTTAAGTCAACTCACACTTCAGTTTGTCAATCAGAGTTAATGTATCAATGCATCACTTGCTGTCCCATCACATATCACTGAATAATGTCAACTGTCATGTCACTTGTCAACTAAATGTAAGCTTACTTTTCCAATAAATGTGTCATAGTTAAGTCTTATTCAAGGTCATATCTAGGTATTTCTATCATGTCACAGTCAAGTAAAATCAAAGTCAGACATCGTAGAATGCTCACTAAGTCAATCAATGTTTCACTTCATAATTAAGGTATTTGTCATGTTAAGGTATCAAGCAGATGTCAAGCATCTCTATGTCAGGTCCACTGGTTATGTTAAGTCAATTCACACTTCAGTTTGTCAATTAGAGTTAATGTATCAATGCGTCACTTGCTGTCCCATCACATATCACTGAATAATGTCAACTGTCATGTTACCAATCAAGTTCATCATGTGCTTAGTTGTTGCATTCAATATTCTAGTTGTCACATCAATGCTTGCTGACATAAGTCAATGGACCAATCACAATTCTAATTAACTGTACATAGATAAGTCACTGCTATCTTAGGTGTCATGTTAATGTCAAAGTCAAACGTCCTATCATAGCATGCTCATCAAGGTGTTGTTATTGAAAGGTCACTTGCTGTTAACGTTGTCACTGTCAAGTGATATGTTCAGTCAAGATGTTATATTAATGTAAATGTGTAATTTCTTGTTACATCACCTATAGTTACAAAACTTGTCAAGAGTCATGCATGGTATTGTCATAGGCATGGTTGTACTATCAATGATCCAAATGCTAACACGAGGTCATTATGCCAAGCTTGGAGACCGAGAAGAAGTGATCGCAAAGTTTCAAAAGATATTGTGTAAAAATATGTGCTTATTTGATGAGGGCTGAGGCTTGGTAAACCAACCTTCATTGTGCTAAAGCATACAGCTGCAAGGCTAAAAGAACAACACTTCATGGATCAATTTACTGTAAGTGTTCTTCAAAAGAGGGCATAATGTTTCTTTGGTTACTTTGTCATTCAAGCAACAAGTGTCTTATGGAAGACTGCAGTCATAAGCCTCTCTTAATGTGCAAACTTGCATGCTGTCTAGTGTTCTTACAGGGATGGAGACTTCAGAATAGGCCTCAACCTTTTAAGGACTGATCTTACCAAAGATAATATCCTTGCGCAAATTTGGATGCCCTAGAGGGGTCGAGAGCTATAATAAGTAGGTACATACTACAAACAGTTGTGCCTATTGGAATTTCTAAGTTTAACCCGTTAGAAATTCTTCCTGTACTATTTGGTTTATTTCTTCCTACTTGTTTAATTACTTAACAAGTTATTTACCATGTAAATATTGAAAATAAACACAAGTACAGTATGAACATCTACAGTTCATCAACTAAAAGAAAACAAGCACACAAGTGACACCATTATTTTTGGACCAATGTCCCCGAAAAAAACCCAATGCGGGAAAACCAGTGCAGCTATGCAGAGGGTTTTATTATTATGCAGTTTTCAGAATACAACTAGGGTGCCAGAAATGGCTCACCCAACAGAGAATGCCCTTGAAAATAGACCTCTCCTCGGAGGCAGATATTCCAATTGAATAATCACCGATTGAACGATCCCACAACAACAATTGTAGCTCCCACTGCTCTGCGCCACTCTGACAGGGATTGCGTTGCCCTACCCAGCTCACTAGCACCCAATCTGTCCCACGAAATCCTTCCAGCACTGCCTCTTGGCCCTGCATCATTTCTGCTAGCCTTTGGATCAGCTTCTGAAGCTTCTGCGTTAGCCCCTAGACCCTCTGTGTCTCACACGTTGGCCTCTCCTGGCTCTATGTAGCTCTTGGCTGCCTCTGCGTAGCACCCAGTTGCCTCTGCGTCAACCTCTTCGGGCTCTATGTTGTCTCTCTGGTACCAACTCTGCCTCTCTGCTATGTATTCACTGCCCCTCGCTGCTGATCACTGATTGTATCTCTCTTAGCAAACCCCGCTCTAGAGAATAGAATGACTGATCACTCTAGTTTATTCTCCAACTGACCCTCAAGCGTCCTCTTATACTTTTCTCGTTGGTCCATCAATGGCCGAGATTAAATCTCTAATCAATGGCTAAGATTAGATTTGGCTTGATCCATGACTTTTGGAACCTTCTAACCTAGTTTTATATTAATACCCATTAATATTTTACTTTTCCTAAGTTTAGACTTAGGAACTCCATTAAAAATATTAATTATTTTAATATCTTCCAAACCGGATAGAATCTGCGCAAACCATTTATGGGTCTTGGAGACCTGATGTGCTTTAGCCTCTCCACCAATTTTCATGGCTAGAGCGCATCCGATGCTACCCCAAATCAACACTCCCTCTTAGCGAGGATTGTACTCTAGTAATACTCCACACTGAGCATCACCCTGATTATCCGGCACCAGTCCTTGTGCTAATGCTAGACCTCCCCACCCAACATCCTCCACATTGATGCATCCTGTATTGCTGCCCATGGCCCTGCCATTGCCACCGCTGCATCCGTACGACAACTCCCTCTGCATCTGTGCTGCTGTTGGTCCATCCTCCCTGCAGTGCATCCCCTCTCATCATGATGCATCGTGCTGCTCCATATTGCTACTGCATTGCAACTCACTTGCTAAGAAGTAACTGATCCACCCAACTTCTGACATCCCTGTCAAGCTAGAAACACTCCTGATGCTGAAGCTCTCTCCGCTGTTAACAAGTGCTCCCTCTACTGACCTTTGTGCTGCTGCAACAACTCCCTGCATCTTGCACTGTTGCACACCTCTCTGTGCCATCCTACACAAGTGCAACACTCCCGTGCACTATTTGTTGGAATTTCTAAGTCTATTCGTTAGAAATTCTACCTGTACTATCTGATTTATTTCTTCCTACTTGTTCATTTACTTAACAAGTTGTTTACCATGTAAATACTGAAAATAAATACAAATACAATGTCAACACATACAGATCATCAACTGAAAGTAAACAAGCACACAAGTGACACCGTTGTTTTTGGACTAATGTCCCCAGAAAAACCCAATGCGGGAAAACTGGTGTAGCTATTTAGAGGGTTTTATTATTATGTAGTTTCGGAACACAACCTGGGTGCCAGAAATGGCTCACCCAACAGAGAATGCCCTCGGCAGTAGTACCTCCTAGTCGGAGACAGATATTCTGGCTAAAATACTGGATGAACGATCCCACAACAACAATGCAGCTTCTGCTGCTCTGCATCACTTTGATAGGGACTACGTCACCCTATTCGACTCTTCAGCTCTCAGCCTGTCCAACGAAATGCTCCCAGCGCTGCCTCTAGGCCCTGCGTTAGACTCTCTGGCCCAGCGTCAGCCTCTCGGGGCTCTGTGTCAGCCTCTGGAGCCTTTGCATCTCACACGCTGGCTCTCATTGGCTCTGCACAGCTCCTGGCTGCCTCTGCGTCAACCTCTCCCGGCTTCTGCGCTGATCCTCCCGTTACTAACTCTGCCTCTTTGTTATGTATTCACTGCCCCTTAGTTGCAACTCTGATCACTCACTCAATTTCCTCAACAAAACCTGCCCCAAAAAATCGAGTTCTGGATCTCTTTCAGTGTGTTTTCCAACTGACCCTCAAGCCTCTTCTTATACTTTTCTCGTTGACAATTCAACTATTGAGATTAAGTCCCTAATCAATGGCTAAGATTAGATCTGGCTTGATCCATGACTTTTGGACCATTCTAATTCAGTTTTATATTAATTCACATTAATATTTTATTTTCCCTAAGTTTAGACTTAGGAACTCCATTAATATTAATTATTTTAATATCTCCTAAACTCATAAGATTCTGCCAAAACCATTTCTGAGTCTTGGAGATCTCATGTGCTTTAGTCTCTCCACCAATTTTCAAGGCTAGAGCACATCCGATGCTACCCAAAATCAACACTTCCTCTTAGCGAGGATTGTGCTCTAGTAATACTCCTCACTAAGTATCACTCTGATCATCCGCCATCGGTCCTTGTGCTGATGCTAGGCCTGCTGCTTAACATCCTCTACACTACTATATCATGTACTGCTACCCATCGCCCTGCCACTGCCACTGCTGCATCCGTACGACAGCTCCCTCTGCATTTGTGCTATTGCCCATGGCCCTGCCACTGCCACTGCTACCTCTGCACTGCATCCCCTCTCGTCATGCTACATCGTGTTGCTCATAGCATTGCCACTGCTAACTACTGCACTGCAACTCAGTTACTAAGAAGTAAGTAACTGATCTCCCAACTCTGACATTTCTATCAGGCTAGAATCACTGTTGATGTTGAAGCTCCTTCTATTGCTGACAAGTCCTCCCTCTCTAACTTCTGTGCTGCTGCACCAACTCTATGCCTCTCGCACTGATGCCTCATGCTGTCCTGGGACTCCTGCACTATAGCCCTCTTTGTTGCTCCATCCGCATCCGTCTCTACCGACATCCGCTAGTCCTGCTACTCCTCTTCGAGGCTCTCGTAGCAAGGTATAATCCAAGAGGTTGGGTACCTCGAGGGTCTTGCCTCTCATCATTTGTAGTCCGTCTGACTACAGCTCGATGTCTCCCCACACTTCTCTGGAGGTGCATGAGCACTGATGGCACAATCGTCATTAGTCCCCTCTTCCTTCTCCGCCTTAGCTGGTGCAACCTTGGTCATAGAAGCCTCTCCCTTGCTTTTCTTCCTAGGACACTGGTTCGCATAGTGACCCAGTTCCCTACAATGGAAGCACTTGACCTTGGAGAAGTCCTTCTTCTTTCTTCTCTCTTGCTTTCTCACAGATGCGAGAGCCGCATCTTCTTCCTTCTCCTTGATTTTGACCCCTTTTTCACTACTCCCTGCCTTGGACACGTGTCTGATCTCTTCTTGATGAAGAGTCGCCCACAGTTCCTCCCAATTTGGAAGACTCGTCTTGCCTAGTATGCTCTGGACAAATACATCCCAATCCTCTGAGACTACGTTCAATGCGATCCTCACCATCAGTTCTTGATCCGGTGTGGCCCCTATGGAAGTTAGCTGATCACGGATCTCCTTCAATCCATCGAAGAAGGCATCTATTTGCTCTCTTTTTTGCATCTTATATGACCGCAACTGGTTTTCAAGTAACATCCTTCTCTGCACAGAAGTACACTGGTGCAATTTCTTTAGGGCCTCCCACATCTCATTTGTCGTCTCCTTCTCGGCAATGTGTGGCACCACATGATCCTTAACACCATCAAGGATGATGCACTTTGCCCTTGCCATTGCCTCCTCGTACTCGTCATTTACCGCTGGGTTGACCGGGATCGGTATCGTTTTCAAGGCGAAGTGTTTGATGCGATACCTGTCTAGAATGGACAAGATCCTGGCCTTCTAGACTACGAAGTTTGAAGCTTCATGCAGTCTATCCTGATCTCTTAGCCCATTCACTGCCATTTCGCTACTCCTCTTTCGACTCTTTCAAGTCTCTCTACTTCCCGTCTGGAAGTTCTTAGTGTGACTCCCTCTGAGCTTCGATTTCTCTCCTGGAAACCCCTCTACCAATGTTGAGATGCCCCACTCTGATCGTTAGTGCAGTTGCACCACTGATCCTGATTTCTTGCCTAGAAATCCTCGGCAACAACTCCCTCCTCCTTGGTCTTGCCATGTTAGGTACTGTTCTGACCACAGTACACCACCAGCTTCACTTCACAACTTACCCACAACCTCCTATGCCCCAGCAGTATGAAGTTTAGAGCCTCTAGACTGCGCAATCCTGGCACCAGCAAAATCCACACCTCCTAGCCACAGGCGTCACTCCTTCCCGACTAAGAAAGATGACCGGGCATTGCGTAGGTCAGGTCTGCTCCTCTCTGCCACTGTGCTGATCCTCCTCTTGGCTCGAATTGATGACGCAGGCACTGCGTCACCCCTTCCTTGTTGCTTTCTGCTAGGAACAACTTTTGTCACTCGGTACAACTGTTTCTGTTGCTGCTTGCTCTGCTTAGTTGATGCTCTCAATTATCCTGTGATCTGCAACCATGCTCCATTACAATGTTGGAATTTCTAAGACTATCCGTCAAAAATTCTTCCTGTACTATCTGATTTATTTCTTCCTACTTGTTCATTTACTTAACAAGTTATTAACCATGTAAATACTGAAAATAAATACAAGTACAATATCAACATATATAGGTGATCAATTGAAAGTAAACAAGCACACAAGTGACACCGTTGTTTTTGGACTAATGTCCTCGGAAAAACCCAATGCGGGAAAACCGGTGCAACTATTCAGAGGGTTTTATTATTATGAAGTTTTAGAATACAATCTTGGTGCCAGAAATGGCTCACCCAACAAAGAATGCCCTCGGCAGTAGTACCTCTCAGGCGGAGACAAATATTCTGGCTAAAACATCGGATGAATGATCCAACATCAACAATGCAGCATCTGCTACTCTGCGTCACTCTGATAGGAACTGCGTCACCCTATCTAGCTCTCGAGTCCCCAATCTGTCCCACAAAATGCTCCCAGCGCTACCTCTAGGCCCTGCGTCAGCCTCTCTAGCCCAATGTCAGCCTATCTGGCCTAGCGTCAGCCTCTGGAGCCTCTGCGTCTCACAAGCTGGCTTTGCGCAACTCCTGGCTGCCTCCGCGTGACCTCTGGCTGCCTCTGTGTGGCCTCTAGCTAGCGCTGTGTCAACCTCTTTCGGCATCTGCGCTGATCCTCCTGATACTAACTCTGCCTCTCTGCTATGTATTCATTGCCCCTCAGCCGCAACTCTGATCACTGACTCAATTTCCTCAGCAAACCCTGCCCCAGAAAATTGAGTTCTTGATCTCTCTCGGTGTGTTCTCCAATTGACCCTCAAGCCTCTTCTTATACTTTTCTCATTGACAATTCAACGACCGAGATTAAGTCCTTAATCAACGGCTAAGTTTAGATCTGGTTTGATCCATGACTTTTGGACCATTCTAACTCAGTTTTATATTAATTCACATTAATATTTTATTTCCCCTAAGTTTAGACTTAGGGACTCCATTAATATTAAACTTAGGGACTCCATTAAAATTATTAATTATTTTAATATCTCCCAAACTGGTTAGATTCTGCCAAAACTATTTCTCGTTTTTGGAGATCTCATGTGCTTTAGCCTCTCCACCAATTTTCGAGGCTAGAGCACAGCTGATGCTACCCCAAATCAACACTGTTGCAGCCTGCTAGCCTCGCACTGTCCTGGGACTCCTGCACTGTAGCACTCTCTACCGCTCCATCCGCATCTGTCTCTACTTACATCCCCCAGTCTTGCTACTCCTCTTCGGGGCTCCCGTAGCAAGGTATAATCCAAGAGGTTGGGTACCTCAAGGATCCTGCCCATCATCACCTATAGTCTTTCTGACTACAGCTCGATGTCTCCCCACTTCTTCTCAAGTGGCACATGAGCACTCATGGCACAATCGTCCTCCTTGACTTATTTCTCCGCCCTCGCTGGTGCTGCCTTAGTCTCAAAAGCCTCTTCCTTACTCTTCTTCCTAGGACACTAGTTCGCAAAATGACCCAATTCCCCACATTGGAAGCATTTGACCTTGGAGAGGTCCTTCTTTCTCTTCTCCTGCTTTCTCGCAGATGCTAGAGCCAGATCTTCTTCTTTTTCCTCCTTGATTCTGACTCCTTTTCCATTGCTCCCCGCCTTGGTCACCCGTCTGATCTCTTCTTGATGAAGAGCTGCCCATAGTTCCTCCTAATCTAGAAGGCTCGCCCTTCTTAGTATGCTCTGGACAAATACCTCCTAATCCTTTGAGACTGCGTTCAATGTAGTTCTTACCATCAATTCCTGATCTGGCATGGCCCCTATGGAAGTTAGCTAGTCACAGATCTCCTTTAATCGACCGAGGAAGACATCTATCTGCTCTCCCTTCTGCATCTGGTATGACCACAGTTGATTTTCAAGTAACATCTTTCTCTGCACGGAAGTATGTTGGTACAATTTCTTCAGAGCATCCCACGTCTCATTTGTTGTGTACTTCTCGGCAATATGCGGCACCACATGATTCTTGACCCCATCAGGGATGATGCACTTCGCCCTAGCCATTGCCTCCTCGTACTTTTCATTTTCAGCTCGGTCAACTGTGATAGTTATTGTTTTCAAAGCGAAGTCTTTGATGTGATATTTGTCTAGAATGGACAAGATCCTAACCTTCTAGACCACGAAGTTGGATGCTTTGTCCAACCTATCTTGATCTCTCAGTCCATTCACAACCATTATGCTGCTCTTCTTCTGACTCCTCCAAATCTCTCTACTTCCCTCCTGGAAGTCCTCTGTTCGACTCCTGCTGAGTCTCTCAACTTCTCTTTCGGAAGTTCTCGGTTTGACACCCTCTGAGTCTCGATTTCCCTTCTAGAAATCCCTCCTCCTTGGTCTTGCCCTGTTAGGTACTGTTCTGACTACAATACCCCACCAGCTTCGCTCTACAAATTACCCGCAACCTCCTATACCCTAGCAACTGAAGGATTGAGCCACTTGGCTCTGTGCAATCCCGACACCGGCAAATCAGCTCCCCTAGCCATCTGTTTCAGCCCTCCTGGCCTCTGCGTGGCTCTGTGTGAGCCTGATTCTGCCTCACCTAGCCTTTGCACTGCCTCTCTTTGGCCCAGAATGATGACACAATCTCTCTGTGTCACTCCTTCCTCTGTCGTCTTCTGCACGGATTAGCTCTGTCACTCGAGACAGCGGAATCTGCTGCTACTGCTCTGCTAGCTGATGCCTTTAGTTATCCTGTGATCTGCGACTACGCTTTGATACCATGTTGGAATTTCTAAGTTTAACCTGTTAGAAATTCTTCCTGTACTATTTGGTTTATTTCTTTCTACTTGTTTAATTACTTAACAAGTTATTTACCATGTAAACACTGAAAATAAACACAAGTACAGTATCAACCAATGTCGCACAAAGCGGGGACATTTTTTGGAAGCGGGGACGCGGAAGTGTCATTTTCCAAAAATCTAGGAAGCGAAGCGTCTACTATATATATATATATATTATATTTTTTTTGCATTTATATTTAAAACAAACTTCTCAAATACCAAATTAGTTGTAGAAGACATGAAAACATGCATATTTTTACATAAATTAAGATAGATATGGCATCCATTGTATATCAATGATTAATTATTCCAACATCAACCATCGACAATCTAGAGTCCTCTTCTCTTGTCTAGCCTTTGCCTCTACTTCAATTCTATTGGGATTTTAGTCAAATTGCCTAATTTTGATCAAACAACTTAATCCAAGCCTTATAATATGGTAGAGAAAGCTTAACATGCCTGATCAATGATTTTGACTTGATTGAAGGGTACATAATTGCTAAGGCCATGACAAAGGAGTTCAACAATCAATAACACCAACACTGGGGTACATATAGGGCTTGTTGCTCTTGAGAATCTACCCAAACCATTTATGGGTCTTGGAGATTTCATGTGCTTTAGCCTCTCCACCAATTTTCATGGCTAGAGCACATCCGATGCTACCCCAAATCAATAGTGCCCTAGGTTGAAATTCTTAGAAGAGGCCCTAATCCACAAGAAAATATGTTTTCACAGTCCCGCAGCCTAACCTTACATCTGCACTCAACGAAAGCTTAATCAATTCATTAAACAGTCAACACAAAAAAAACATACCTTGAAGGTCGAGTGGACGAGGGATACTTGGAGTCCAATAATAAAAAAATTAATCAAGACTTTCACTGCCCTAGATTCTTCGTTGTCCTATTACAGGTAGGCAAAAATTACAGAGAAATACCACCGAAAATTTCAGAGAAAGATCTTGATAAATCAATGTGTTTTGAGAGGCTTTAAGGTCTCCTTTTATAGAGTTTAGAGGGACTTCATAAGTGACCGTTACAGGACAAGGAAAGGGCTTCATGCAGGAGTTATAACATTAAAATTTTAATTAATTCATGTTTTGTGTGTTAAGTAAGAAAGGTTGTGAGCCTTATGAGTGAGAAAGGTCGTGAGTCTTATTAGTGAAAGATATTAGCCTCTACAATATGAGGGATTACTTTTATAAAAATAATAATTTAATACTCTTCCTAAGATTCCTTAAGGTGTGGTTAATTTATTTTATACGTACTATAAATTTGTTTGTTTAAGCTCTAAGGAATTTGTACACTAACCCTCTTTGGTGTGTTTTGTGGGTGACACATGAGTGTATTACGTCAATGATTGATTTATTGTCTTTGGTTTTGAAGTTATGTAACTTATATGGGGTGAGATTACAGTGATAAACAGTGTCATATGTTGACAGCTGTAGGAGGAGGTGTCATGTCACTACCCCTGGGGGTTTTGGCCAAAATACAGAGCAAAACTAGGGTCAATAACTTCAATTGTGAATATCTCTCAAACCAGGAGACCTCTCAGGGCGTACCACATATCAACAAAAATATCATTTTGAGGAGAATCTAATGACATATATCTCTGACCCAAACTCAATAATTTGACCTATCAAAAACCCTCGACAAATTTGGGGCACATCATAGTCCAGGGAACCCAAACCCTAGGAATTGGGTTTTTAACCATCCAACAGTATACCTACTATCTTGATGTAATTCGACAATTACTAAGAAGTGTTCACTAACCATTTCACATCAATGACTGGTGTTTTTGGTCAAAGTCAAGCTCAGTCACCTCCATGGGTTGACATCAATTACAACACCATCCAACATTATTTTGGCAAAAGGATATATGCCAAGGCATATAGTGGAACATTAAGTTTATTTCATGATGCACACACACACATTTGTGAATAATATCATACAAGTTGGGATCTTTTTCTTGAACAATATCTTTTATTTGTCTCAACATGTTATCCATCTGCTCATGCACCTCCCCAATGATTGGTGTATCTGTATCTGCAAAATAAATCATGTTATAAATGGGCTTGATGAATCGCAAAACTTTTGTCACATGTGCCCAAAACAGACCATCAAGAACAATGTCAGCCTGTTCAAAACCTTGCTTGTCAACTAGGGTTGGAGCCTTGTCCTTTAATACCTGCCAGCGTTGACTTGATACCACACTAGCCAATGACTCTCTTACCTTTAAAAGGCGCCTAAAGGTGAGGTAAGAACTAGCAAATCTAGTCTTCACAATCTTCAATAGCTCCAAACTTGAGTGACTGCGCAAAAGCCCATGGGTATTGCTATGATTTTTAATAAATTTTATCATTTTTTTGCCTCTCTTGTACGAATCACCAATCCATTTGTATTGAGGGTTTTTGTTCTTAATAATATCATCCATCAAAAGGTTCGTTGTGTGAACCAAACACCCAGACCAAAATATGTTGGGGTATCTATCCTTAATAATTGGTCCCATCACCTTACAATTAGAAGCATTATCAGTGATGAATTAGCTGACATTGTATGGGCCAATACGTTCAATTGTTTGAAATAATAGTTCTGCATTGTTTATGGAGGTCTTGAACTTTTCTGAGTAATCATATGCTGAAAGGAAGATTGCACTACCATTAGACACAACATGAACACTTATCAATGGCTTGCCTTTTACATTTGTCCATCCATCATATACAATGGATACCCCATGCTCATTCCAAGAACTTGTCATTTTACCCAAAGCATGTGTTATTTTTGCTCTATGTTGCACGAAACTCCAAGGAACCCAGCATTTCGGGTCGTACCCGTACCCGAAACTCTGAAACTTGGTCGAAACTTGATCATCATGTAATCATCTATTAGAGTTAATAGACTTGTTTTTCCTTCTAAATTTTCATCTATGGGTCTTATTCCCTTTTTTCTTGCAAGAAAATGTGTTATTCACTTAGCTATATATATATATTTTATGTATACATATATGATGTTTCAGTTGATGCTTCGGCCGACGTTTCCATTTTTGGGAGGTGAAGTTTCTAAACGTACCTGTTTCGGAACTCCGAAATGGTTCGGCGTTTCGTGCAACTTAGCTTTTTCTCTTTCATGATCAAGTCCCACGGTTCTAGCCTTGTCATACCCAGGGCTCTTGTATCCTTTGGGGGCATCATTAATGGCGGAAACCATTCATTAAAGTGAGCGAAGAACATTGAATGGTATTCCAAATGTAGAATTTTTTTGAATCCACATCGTTCCTACACCCTTTGTTAAGGAAATCTGATCTGGTTCTACGCCTTAAAGGGATGTTTCTTCCTATGCCTCCATATCCACTGCCACGGGAGGATGTTGATGGAGTTTTTTGTCTATGTTGTTGTGGGCTATCATGTTCAAAGTCACCCTTTGATCTTTTAGATTTATATTGGGCTTCCTCCTCTTCCCTTATGTATTTGGCTCTTTGTTGTGTTGTCACACCTACACAAGTTTTGATTCCTATTAGTTTCTCTCCATCCCATGACATTGTCCCACATAGTTGCTTTCTGACATAGCTGTATGAACCTGTGTAATTGCTTTTGCAATGGAGGCATGTAAATTTAGTGGTTCCATCCCCTTTCCTTGCTTCAGACCTAGTAACATATTTCCACAATAGGGTTTGGGTTTCTTTTGTTTTTGTTCCCTCATCTCCACTTTCCTCTTCCCTCACCAAGGTACTCCTCAACTCCAAGGGTTCCCAATCGACCACTACCTACTTCTTCATCGTCCTCATCATGATCAACCCTCCTTCTACTCTCCAATACCATAATAACAAAAAAAGGAATCCTCTTGATGTTGGTTCCTTAAGGTTTAAGTACTTTAGTTATGATTAGCCTTTATGACAAGAGTGCTTAGAAATAAATGGAAAGACAATCTTATCACCAAGAATGTGCCAAATTATGAAGTACCAATACTCAACAATAGATTAATTCAACTTAAGACAAAATTATCTTCAACAAAATGCTTAACTAATGTAGCAATTTAGAGCACTTATTCACTTCAATGATTAAATATGAAATGCCAATGAAAACTACTTGAGATAATTTGAAATCTTTCAAGATATTTCAACAAATTAAATGCCAATGATACCCATATTACTTAATGCAAATAGTCAAGAGATGCTTCTCACAATCAATAATTTTCAAGATGCCAATGCTTAAGATATACAATAAAATTATCAAAGCTTCTTAAGATATGCCAATAAGCCAAGGATTCACGGTAACAACAGATTAGTGATTCCTTTTGATACTAGCAATGTTCTTTAGACAATTAGATGCCAAAATACTTAAGAGAGAAACATACTTCAATGCTAAATCAAAGACTTCAAGCAAAGAGTATTTAGATCTTAATGTTAGAATGGCATTATCATTCACCAATGAAGCAATAATGAAAACACTACTCACCAAGGCTCTTTTGAATAGAAAGGGAAACACAATTAGATACCATATCCAATGATAATTACTCAGAGAGGCAACAAGATTATTTAGATCAATGTTCTTTAGAGAGAGTGAGCTTGTAAAGATATGAAATTTGATGCTTACGAAACTCACAAGAAACACAATGTTAGATCTACAATCATGTATAAGAAAATCCTTCCACAATGAGCAACTAGAACACAAATAAGAGTAAACCTTTGGTGCTTCTTATGTTCTGAAGCGACAAAACTCTGAGCTGTTGTGCTTTAAATGTTAAAATACACAAATTTATTTAAAATTATTGATTGGGATTGTGTTTGTACAGGGGAATCTCTCGAAGGTTTTGATAGCGTGCTGGTTACTAATCAGTTTTATTGGGAGAGATTAGTCATCTTTGATCTGTTGGATCAAGAGGTATTGAGGCTTTGTGAGTGAAGCATTGCCTGGGAGGACATCTGGCCGACACTTTATGTTGATGTCTAGGTCCCAAAATTGGAAAGGTGGCGTTGGTCATTGAGCTCTAACATGCACTTGGATTTCTGGGTTGATGGTTAGCAAGCCTGATGGTACCTAGAGAGGTTGAAAGCTTGAGGCCATCTTATTCCCACATGGATAGATTGCCTTGGTCAGGAATCCAGTGCATGGGATTGTGGTGCCTAAATGTTTGAGAGACCACTTGGATAGATTGCCTTGGTCAGGAATATAGTCCATGGCATTGTGGTGCCTAAAGTTCTTCATGGTTCATATAGTTTGAGATCTTCCATTGTATTTGTAGATTATGAATACCTCCCTAGTTAAGAGGGAGTGTTGGAAAATGTAATTATGTTCAGTCTTCATTAATGTACTTGAGTCATCATGTAATGTACTTGTCAAAAGAATAAAGAAAACAATTTTTATTGTTATTATCGTGACTTATTAAAGCATGGGTTTCATGCTTGGGTCACCATGTTTTAGGTCGAAGTTCCCATTGAGGACTTCTAGGATTTATTCTGAGTCAATAGAGTTATTGTACTTTTAAAGAGACCTTTCTTAGACTTTTGAGTCATGTAGTAAGGTTAAGTAATGAGTCAAATATGATTTACATATCCTACACACGTTGTCGGCCTAGAAGAAGATCAAGTCGGCCTAAGGACCCTATTCGACCTCACATGGAGCCTATAAATACAAGCACATCAAATTCATTTGGAGCATCAATCTCACACACAAATTCCATATCTCTTGTAGCTGGGAAAAAGTGCGAAGTTCTCATGTAGCTGGGAAAAGGTGCAAAGTCTGTTGCTGGAAAGCCGAAGTGCATGCGAGTTTGAGAAAGTCTAAGGAGAAAGGAAAAATCTAAAATTTGGTGTCTCTCTCTCTATTTCGTGTCCTGGATTGGGAGATCGAAGTCTTCCAAGTTTTTCTATTGTCGAAAGTTGCCAGTTACCGGAAGTTGTTGCCTAGTTGAAGTTGCTAGAAAGAGGTTGAAATTTTGGGAGGCTAACTTGGTGTGGAGGGAAGGTCTTGTCTTGGTCTAGGTTGAAGAGTCTTAAAGAATACTATTCAAAGGAAAAATTTCTTGATTGGGTTCTCTCCCTGGAGGGGGTTTTCCGTGGCATAGTGACCACATCTAGTGTCTATTGTTTTATGTGTTGTTGCTTTGGTAATTGCTTGATGAACTATAGGAAAGAAGATATAAAGAATCATAATAATAAGAAACATCACAAGTAATTATCAAGAATAAGAAAATCTTTCTGCCTTTCTGATTTTCTAACACCTTCCCTCCTTTGACTCTTCCAGTAACTGGATATCTTCCTCCTGGAAAGCTACTACTCTCCTCTTCCACCTGCTACTCACCCTATGGCTCTATCTTCTCTGCTAAGTTGTTGCTACTGAGAAAATCAAACTGCCTGGTCAACTGAGTATCTGCACTGGATCATTTCTCTATCACCACATCAACTTCCTCTTATAATCCACTGTTGGAGCACCAACGACCAAGATTAAAACTTAATCAATGGTTAGGATCATCTCTGGATCTAGCTGTGTGAGTTTCTAGATGATTCTCACCTTATCTCAATTAATACTGATTAATTAATCATATTCCCTAAGTTTAGACTTAGGAAATATTGTTAATAATCTAATTGAGACACTTCTAGGTGGAATTTCTAGAAACGCTTTCTGGGTTTTGGAGATCTCATGTATTCTAGCCTTTCCACAAAATTTCGTGGCTAGAACACATCCGATGCTACAGAAACTTACAGGGGGAGGCCTAATTGACCTATTTTACAATAAAATAAATTTCTTCTTTGACAAATAGAAACCAAGAAGGGTCTTTTACAATATGACATGGACAAGGACACCTAACTTAAACCCTAGAAGCCTTCAATGGAGGCTTTGACCTAAAAACAATTGACCCAAGTATGAAACCCATGCTTTAATAAGTCAATTTCTTTAATAATAAAATTTATTTTTCTTTGTTTTGACAAATATATTTCATTATGGCTCAAATATATTTATTAAGACCGACACTAGTTACATTCTTCAACACATTTAGAACCACTATATCCATGTTAACAAATACATCTGGATGTGCTACAAGGTGAACTTGGATATCTTTGATTAAACAAACTGATGGAATCTCATGGGAATCGAAAGTACACATGTTCTTGTAAGACATCGAGGTTTTCAATCTCATCTTTTTGTTACCTTGAGAGTCATTGCATTCATGGCGGCTTGAAAATCTAACACAAAGTTATGTAAAATCCAATTTGTCACCGACAAGGATATGAAGAATGGCCCATGCAAATGGTCTTGCCCAAGGATGATGAGAGAATGTTAGGGGTGTCCTCTTCCACATCAGGCGCTAACTTTTGATTACCTGTGGCTTCGAACCCCAATGTTTTTCCATGTTTCCTTTTAAATGTTGGGAACTTGACTATTTCAACCAATGGTACTGGAACTTTCATATTATTAATCCTGCGAGGTTGCATTTTCTTCTTCTTGAAGTTGACACTTATGTAGTGTTCTGAGCTTGCGGAGTTTCAATCTGATAATTTTTTGGAGGAGCAGATGGCTCTTCCTGATTTGTGTCAGGTACCTTCTTGTTCTTCCTATTGTATGTTAGGCCCTTGAATCTAGCCTTCAAATATCCTATTGATTTTTTCAGGGGATGGCATCTCCCCAAATATCTCTGTTGCTTTATCTACCTTTGATGTGTTTACCTGTTCCTGTGGTTGCATTGACATAACATTAGTGCCACCACCTAAAATCATATTACAAGTGTTTATAAAACTTGTACCTTCTGAACTCTCTGGCTTAAGACTTTCTGCAACCCCATATGTCTCTTCTGCATGAAAGTCCTGACATCGTCTGCACCAATGTAGATATGGCTGATCCATAATATTGTTTGTCCCATTTTATTTGGAGGTTTTTGATTTGGGAATGGATCTCTGTGTAAACCCCTTGGCTGAAATTTATTATGCTGCTGCCGTTGCTGTTACTAGTTTCTTTCCAATTTAATGATCCTATCTAGTATGGCTGTCTAACTCTGTTGCATTGCATTTTGACTCTGTTGCATGGTCATTTGTAATTCCTTCATCTGTTGTGTTAGGAGAGTGATGGAATCCGGAGGATCCGCTGAAGTTGAAGCCTTAGCTTGTGCTCTGTTTTTGCTCTTGGAGGTGAGGGTGTTATAAGATCTGGTTTTCCAGACCATGTATAACTGTCATCAATTCCCATTGCATTTGCCTTGGCTTTAGCTATATTATTAGGTTTGGACTGGTTCAGGAAAAACAGAATGTTCCTTGAAATGCATCCATATAATAGGTTAAGACTGCATGGTTGCTAGGCTTATGTGTCTGCGGGATTTCCTGCACAACCTTATCAAATCATATGTTAAATTCGTCAATAGTCTCATTGTTTTCGTTTAATTTCAGTCAAAGCATTTAAAAGTAAATGGACGGCTTTCTTTTCAGCTCATCTATCAAAAAGCTTATCATGCAACTGCTCAATTGTACTTATGCTATTATCAGACAAACTTTCAGACCATCTGGAAACCTCTTTGTTGATGTATTTTAGTTTAGAGGTGGATTGCAGTCAGTGCTATTTTGGTTATATGCACCCTTGCGATATATATAAGAAACTTTGCATATTTGTGTATAATGGTTTGAATTCATATGGATGTACCTGAATATATATGTTTTATATTTTTTCAAAATTTGGAAGTTTATGTATTTTTGGGTCGATTGGTTTTTTTTCCGATTCTGGTCCAGTTTGTGCTTTAGGGGTCACCCGATTCAATGATTGATCTGGTTCTGGTAACATTGTTTGTTACTAGGTTTCTGTGGGCAAATGCTTCGGGTATAGTAGGCATTTTCTCAATTAGAGAATAGATGGGATCTTGTTAAAGACATCCGTTGTCATCATGGTCATTTTCTTTCTTGATATTTAATTAAAAAAGTCGGGAATAAATCCCGATTAAATCCCGATTTTTTTATTTTTTTGGCTGGCTGATTAAATCCCGATTTTTTGATTTTTTTGGCTGGCCGTTTAATTTTGCCGACTTTTTCAAAAAACTCCCGACTTTAACGACTTTTTCAACTTTTGGACCCTTGCCGATTTAATCCCGACTTCGACTTTTTCCACATTGATTTAATAACAGCTAACAAGCATGCTCTTAAGGCAATGCTTAGTAAATAGTAAATACCATCTACTCCTTATTGCTAGTATTTTCATTTATTTTAATATTCTGTGCTGTTGCTGGGTATTTGTTCTCTTTGGAGTTCGGATATGGATTTAGCTTGCTCTTGCATGAAATTTAGGCTTGTCTATTGGATATTTTACTCTCTCATTTAATGATTGAACCCCCCTGTCATGCACTTGACTTTGCATTCTCTTTGTTTACTGTTAAGCTGTGAAACAAGACATGCCATCCTAGCCCTTCGTGTCACATGTTCCGTGTGTTGGACACTTGGACATTTTCTATCTGACTGAAGAAGCTTTTCGGACACATTTCCAATGCAAAACATCTGTCCCTTGCATGTCTAAAACTTGACAATGCATGGCTTGATGTGCCCGACATTGGACACAAAAAACTGTAAAACTAATAAAAAAATTTAAAAACTTGTGTGCAAGATTGACATGTCAATAATTGTGTCCTGTTCTTGAAAAGTTTGCATGGCCTTAACAGTGACCATTCCCTTTACTACGATCTGCCACAGTAATCATCCTTTGCGTTTAAGTTTTTATATTCATAATTTTGAAACTTCGTAATTGTTCATGCAACTACTTCATGGAAGATATAGGGGAAGGTTGGCCAGCAGTATTTACAAATGCTTAGCATGGTCACAGAAGCTATCATTATATAACTCTTGGTCAGATTTTCATTTCCATGGGGCTTTAATTCCTTGGTTATTTGATACATGCATGGAGTATTCTCTCTTACTCGTGATTATTTCAATTTGAGACTATTTTCTATTTAGTCCATTTGATGTATGTACTTAATGGTTTGTTGACATTCTTTGGGCTTTCAATTGATATACAACAGATTTTAATCTTATCAGCTGTTAACAATTAATCTCATAACCAAGGTTCAATTTCATTGAATGATAGATAATAATTTTGTATTTAAAAGAGACTATATATTATGTGAACTCTTACGCAGGTAGCTCATTTTTCTTCTCGGAAGTGCTCCAAAGGGAATAATTTTTCCTTTTTTCTGCAATTTTCCATTGCTTTTCTTGCCTTAACTCTACAGAGCGATGAAGACTTTGGTGTAAATGTTAGTCACTTCAAATAAATCTGAACTTTATGCCTTGCCATCAGGAGAGGCCCCATATCTTGGAGGCAAATGAGAAACAATACAAGAACTGGTTATGCAGTGAGAGAAGCAAGTCGAGACATTGCTCATCTGTTGCAGAAGTTGCATATTTAAGAGAATCGTGTGTTGTGAGCTTCCTTGGAAACATTGGAGAGATTTGTTTGCCATGCAATATAAAGCGTTTCAGTACGGCTTCATGTCTTAAAGATTGGATATTTGTCAGCAAGGGTTTATTGAGACAAACGGAGAGGAAAATTATGGAGGCATTTATATGTATAGGATGCAAGAACTGCGGCTGTCCTATGGAACAAGAGAATAAGAGGTACAGGTTATCCGTTTCGTTGGTTTTGTCTCAAGTCAAAGAGCATTTGATCCAGTGGGTTCTTCTTTGCTTGTAGTATCCAGTTGACTTTGATCTCTGCTTCAAACGTTTTCCCTATAGTTTCTATTTGTAACTTTCCTTTACGTAGATACTTCATTGTATTCTTGCAGCTTCCTATTTTCAAACAATATAGGTACTTTGTTTTCTAACTTCTATAGTTTTGGCATTGTTCTTATCCTCGTTTGAATTACTTAGATTGGAGGTTGGGAGTTTAATGTGATTGGTTTCTGCAATTATATCTTCAGTTTTTTTGGCCAGAATATAATTGATTGTTGTGCTTCCATAATTGTTGTTTCAGCTCTTATGCAAATCAGAGCCCGTTGCCACTATATTGTGGGAACTATATTAACAAGATCCATCAATTTGGCCAGATATACAGTCCTTTTCTGGTGAGTTGAAATTCCGTACTTAGCATTTAACTGTTTCAATCCTTGTGCTCTACAGGTAGTAGTAGTTGCATTTTGAATTACCTTGGATATCTTTGTCTGTGGAACAGGTCCACGTGTGGGACAAATCGGCAAGCATCCCAATTCTAGTAAAGAATTTAGCAGCACAACAACTTTTTGGAAACATTTCAGCTGAAGCTATAGCTGAAAGCCTTGAAGTGTTTCATTCTTCAATCATAGAGAAGAGAACTGAAGCTACACCCAGCAATGCCAATACTTTACAAGACCGGGAGGGATCCTGTAACGATCCTATAAGCACAATTAATCATAAAGACTATGAAAGCACCACTGCTAAGCATCTCAACCAGGAAGATACCCAGGCATCAAAAAAGTCTAATCAACTCTTCAAATGCAATCATACCACAAATACGATAGATTTTTCAAAAGTAGTTTTAATTCTACTCCGGACTCTCTTGAGAAAAGACGTAAACAGTCCATTCCAGTTTGAAGTTCTTGTGCACCCTCATGAATCTAAAGAAACTAGAAAAGGTTGTGTTTTTGAGCTTGCTTCGTTTAAGATGCCTCTACAAGCTTAGCAATATATATATTCTCTCTTTTTAGTCCGATAGAAAACTGATTTCTGAAGTCATCTGCTCTTTGGTTTCTTGCATTTAGGTGAATGAATGTGAAATAACCGTTGTTTGGGATGTGGGTACGCAGTTTCTGCGGGCAAATAGAAACTCGTAATATGATTTAAGATCTCGTGTGGTTTTTGCCAGATAACATTAGTTTTGATGCTTTCCATATATGAAACTAACTAAAGTCAAACTTCCTAAATTTTACGCTATTGAAGAAGCTCATTTTTGGTGAAATGTGCAGTGATTCATACTAAGAATACATTTCAAATTTTATGTTATGAACATTGCTTAATGTATTGCATCAAGGCATTCGTCTAATATTTCACCATAATGGTTAGAGCTGTAGTCTCTAATAAGTGAATAAAAGTGAAATACTTCTCAGAAAGATTCCACATTTATTGTTGTATGGCAATACTGCAATTTGGATTTTTATTTTCATGGTACTTTGACGCTAATAGTTTGCAATAGCTTTAACAGGATCTATGACTGAGTTGCAATGTTTTGTCCTTGTAAAATTTGAAGGCTTAAATGTCAACTGAATGTTATATTTTCTTCTAGCTGGGTCTAGAAAATGCATTGCCTGCTTCTCTAAGGATAATGAAATCTGTTATATTTTCTTCTAGCTGGGTCTAGAAAATGCATTGTCTGCTTCTCTAAGGATAATGAAATCTGTCATTGTAAAGGTGAAGATGTTTACAAATATAACAAAATTTTTGTAAGTCTAGTGCTAATGGTCAAATGGTCTGAAATAGAAAATAAAAGACTAAACAGACCCTCTCAATATATTCAAGAAGGAACCAATATTGTAATGAAACTCCGGGTTCCATTTGTGAGAATTAACATGTTAGGTAATACACCACATTCATAATTGATTTTGATTTTTTTTCCCAAAACACCAAAGGACTACATTTATATTACCATGTGTGAGTGCTCCTAAATTTAGTCACCTGATGTTCTTTGGGGATGATTTTCTATGCCTAATGTCATACAACCAGACATACCATGTGCTGACATATCAACATTTTCCAATGGCCAAATTGTTAAGATTTCAAGATTAACCCACGGTAATTGATTGAAGTAGTGGTGTTCAACACCTTTGAAACAATAAAACACATCTTCATAAGAAGATCCCAAAGAGCACAATGCATTGTATTATGTTCCTCAATAGATCTGAAATCTAATATAAATCTGAATGCCCTTAACTTTAGAAAATAAATAAAATCATTCACACAAACAATCAACACAAGAATTGTAGACAAAGCCTTTATGGTAGGGTAACATTATCTATTATTCCTTAATAAATGAATTCACTCCACAAGCAAAGCTTGTTACATTTACGATATACTTCACCATACCTATTACATTGATTATATTTTTATTTATAATACTATCTACCTCCTAAGAACACTCTAGAGAAGGAACGTTCACCATACTCATTACATTTCTTAAAGGAATGTTTATAAGGTGCAATCTTCTAGTAATCCTTCTTACATTCATTAGGTTTATGCTACTATATGGGACTTATTTATTAGAAATCCATACATAACAATACAGAAACACATATCTATTATTAATTCCATCAAGAAACTCCCTAGGTACCCCATATTACCCCCTTAGGTATACTACATTATATCCACGTTTGAATGTTTTGTCCTTGAAACTTGGGGATAAACCATACAATATAATTGGCTAAGCAATGTAGCTAGCTAGTACCAAGCATGCACGTCCATCCATCCTAGTAATGTGAACATTGGGTCCAATTGTTTCCTTGCCATGTTGATCTAGAATCTGATTGCTCCTTCTTGTACTCCAATGATATCTTTGGATGGTGTCATTATGTTTCCTTTGTCTCACGACTAGTTGTTTTGGTGCCATGTTGTTCCATAATAAGCTTGTTGATGTTCAAAACTTTGCCTTAATGATCGAGTTTCTTTGAGTGGCGTGGGTGGCAAAATGCATCAACCTCAGCTTTAGATTCCTCTTACTTGAACTTTTCAATATGTGGTTCCTTAGCTTCCTTAGCTTTGTATTCCTATCAATGGCCTTCTTTTGTCATTACTTCGAGTGCTTTTGTACGCTCTTCTTTTGATTCAACCTTAGACTCATGCTATGTGGTGTCATGAAGTACTGCAATTTTGTTCCTTGTGGAGACTTTTGCTTTGTGGAACTTTGGGCCTTTCTTGTTTATCGAGAGACATATATGACAATATGGTCTTATTTTTCTTATAGAAAATCTTCATAAACTTCTTTTGAACATTAATATTAATTGTACCACTTGTTTCCCACCAAGGACATCCAAGAATAATATCCACATTATTCATATTAATGGCATGAATATTAGAATTTTGCACATATTTATCCATAGTGTTTCAAATCTTTATAAATTTGTATAGCCTCACCCTCAACTTGTGTGCTTTAGATATGTTTTGCAAGAACTTGCAATCTATTAACCAAATGGACATTATGTCGATAAAGAGGGTTAATAGAAACAATGACCTTTTTTTTAAAGAATATATCAATGAACATATAATATATAATTGCCACATGAAAATAAATCCCTAATGTTCTTTTGATCCTTCTTCTCAACATGAGATCTCTTATCTAAAAATGCATTTTCATATTCATGATATAAAAGTGCCTTCCTCTTGTCATAGTTAAACAAATTCTATCAGATGGTTCCATCAATTATTAAATTACCAAGAGCCAAGTTCTCCAAAACATTGTCCATTTATTCTTCATTATTTTGATGTATTCTTCACTATTTTGACAATCATCTTTTCCTATAATAGACATCTTGCTTACCATAATCCAAAAATAGAAATAGGGTTTGAAAAAACTCACTTACATTTTAATGGAGTGCCTTGAGCTGGCTAAATTAAAATGAACATAACTATGGTTATACTTCTTCCATTTTCTCTTATGATCATGATTATGAAATGACACCTACTCGACATCTAAGGGCACTAGTTTGATTGAAATCTAGTTTCTGCCTTGACAGATATTTAAGTTGCAAATCATGTGATTATTTCCTAAAAAACCTTGAAATAATTGATTTTAAATCAATGATATCACCACTTCTTGAACTATGTTTCAAACCATTATTTTTAAATCTGTATATTTTTTTGTAGCAGGTAGCAACATCTACAAATAGTTAGGTTAAGGGCTTTGTTGTTGAGGAGGAGTTCTCTTTAGTCGCTTGTCCTTCTAGTGTAGTTTTCAAGGGTGTCTGGTTCATGGATAATGGTGGTTCTCGTCACATGATGAGATCACAATAAGTATTCACCGATTCATTAGAGAAGGACTTAGATTTGCATATGGAGCTTGGCAACAATGCTAAGTATATTGTAGAGGGATTTGGGACTATCGTGCTCCAAATGTAGTGAAGAAGTTCTTTGGAGGTAAAAGATGTGTTATTTGTTCTGGGGCATAAGAAGAATTTACTCTCAACCTTAGCCATGGATGACAGGGGATATGCCATCACTTTTTAGGATGGGCAAGTTCTCATTTAGTCGAAAGAATCTAGCCTTGACTCAAGATGAGTTATTGGAGGCAGAGGGAGTAATTCATACATGTTGAAGGCTCAACCAACATGAACCTTAGTTCATGACAATGACAACTTGTTTAAGCTTTGGCATAGGAGGATGGGTCACTTGCATCACAAAGCATTGACCATATTAAGGGAGATTGTCACTGGTCTTCTGGAGTTTAGCTTAGAGCAGCAGGGAGTGTGCAAGGGGCATGCTCTTGGCAAGAATGCCAAGGCTACTTTTCCAAGTAGTGAGAGTTTTTGAGTAGTGAGAGCAGATCCAAGGGGATTTTGGATCTAATACATACAGATGTGTGTGGTCCAATGTCATTAGCATTTGTAAGGGGTTCTAGTTACTATGTGACCTTCATCGTGATTTCTCTAGGAGGATATGGATTTACTTCATGAGGACCAAGGATGAGGTCATTACGAGAGTTTTAAAGCTCTCATGAAGAATCAAACAGAAAGGAAGATTAGAGTCTTAAGGTTGGATAATAAGGGTGAGTATACCTCCAATGAATTCAAAAATTTCTGCGAGTTAGGGATCAAGAGGGAGTTGACGGTGCTTTACAAACCACAACATAACGGGGTCGTTGAAAGCAAGAATCAATATATAGTTGTAGTTTCCAAAAACATGATTCATAACTAAAATTTTCCCATGTTCCTTTGGCCTATTAGGAGAATTACGTGGTTTGAGTAGACATTGGGGGATGCTCAGGAGCATGTGGAGGCTCCTAGGAGCGCATTCAGGGAGAGCAAGGCTTCAATTTTTTTTGAGTTGTGGCATTGATGAGAAGTCTCCTTGAAGAGGCAACATACCAGGAGGTTTGGAGAAGATCCATGGTAGAGGATGATGCATGGGATATTGTGGTTGCATTGGAGGGGAATCCACTTCCATGTGGGCTCTTTAGGAAGTACCTCCCTTGCTAAGAGGGAGTGTTGATGTTTGTAACTCAAGTAAGTACTTTTGCACAGGCCGAAGTGTCTAGGCATGCAAAAGTTGCCTAAAAGACCGTTGAACTTAGAAAATTGCTCTAGTGATTAAAACTATTTTTTTTTATAAGATAAGTGAGTTATTCTAATGAAATGCAAAGGATTTTGTATTAGTGAAATTAGGTTTTATTGGAACCATCAATCTCAAGTGATGTTAAAATCTAATCTCAACAGTGAATAACTTAAGAGATTTGGTAATAAATCAAGCTTATAGAAGAAAACTAGGTTAAGGGAGAAGACATAACAACAACAACGAGTGAGTACAAGACTTGATAAGATATCTCAATAACTGAGTGGAGAAGGACTTCCATTCAAGTGTGTAGGCTTTAAGGAAGGTGCAAAGGTTCAACAAGGGAAATCCATATCAACAAAGATAAATCAAGGATAGATCTAGGGCTTGATCATCTGGATTAGATCTAGGTTTATTGTTGCATCTATAAATTCCTCAGAGGGCCATTATCATGGTAAGGGATCCCAAGTAGGTTCTAATAACATTTTAATGAAGAATAGTTGATTGGACATAAAACTTTGTATAGTGTGTGATTGAGATTGGTTGTGCTTTCACTAAATGTTTTGTTTACGTTAAAATCCCAATCGTGCTTTTATTCAATATATATGTTATAAATTTGCTAGGAATTAAATTGTCAGGTTGTTGGTTTTAGAATTTAACAAAAAGTTGCATAAATTAATTTGAAGTTCTCCACCCTCCATGTTTGCTTGAAAAAACAACACAAGGAGAAAAATCAATGACAAAAACAAATTCTACCCAATCAATAGCTCTTCATTAAAAAAAAAAATTCCCTAGGCTCTCATCTTGGGATTGTGGCCCAACTTAGGCTAAGTTGCAAAAGCAACTTGCTCACACTTGAGCGTGTCAAAGGATATCTTGGGTGACTTCTACACGCCTAGACACTTAAGCTTGTACAAAATTCCCTGATCGAGCTGCAAACATCAACACTCCCTCTTAGCAAGAGAGATATTTCTGCCCCTTGGAACTAACTTTGATCCTAGAATTGCATATGCTACCTTAGATGCTCCCTCTGAACTCAAACCTTCCTTGACACCTAGTTAGGAAATATCCTCGAAGTCTTGCTCCCCTTGGTTAGGTTCTCAAAAGCCTCCTACTCTTGAGTGCCCTATAAGGTCATCTCATACCAAGAGACATTCTAGACAAATTTGGAGGAATTCGTTGATTGCTCTTCCCCACCTAAACCTAAAGGATGACTCCCTTTAAGTTGCTCAAACTTTAGAGCTTCTCGCTCCTTGTCCTTTGTTATTGCTCTACTACAGGCCATCGCTCGAATAGGTTGGCCCTTTAGCCTATACAAGTTGCTCTCTTTGAATCCAATCATGTCCCTTATTAGAGTTAGATCCCTTGGGTCAAATTAGTGCATGTCCATCCTAGAATGCTACATAGAACCCCTTCTTCTGCATCATAGAGGCTAAGAGAAAACTCCACTTGATTTCTAGCACCTGTAACGCATCCTTCACTTTCAGCGTGCCTCCTTACTCAAGCTAGAATATCATTGTTCTAAACCCCTTCTTGCATGTTTGGAATCACCTCCAAACTCTATATGTAGTTCTGAGTCACACTTGGTTAAGTTGTCAAACAACTCATCTTCCCTTGTCATATGTCGTGTGGCTCCATTTTCTAGTAGCCATGTACCAACTGGTAATGTGCCTAAGATAAGGTAGGAAATAAGTGAGAACTCGGTTTCAAATGTTTTGGAAAACTACTCCTGAGCTTTTCTCAACACAACTACTATTGACTATGTTTCCTTTCCCCCTTTCTTCCTCTCTAGACACTGTGAAGCATAATGTCTTGTCTTACAACAACAAAGCACTTGACCTTAGCCAAATCCTTCTTCTTCTTGGGTTGTAAGGTAGACTCCTCACCCTTGCTACTTGAAACTTTGCTCCTCATTTCCTGATTGGCAAGAGCAAGATTCTCATCATCCCCACTCTTTTGTTGTCCTTTAGACAATGATTTCTCCCAGATCTCCTTTTGAGTGAATTCATCCCATAGTATGTTCCAATTTGGTAGTTTTTTCTCGTTCTAGAACACTTATCACAAAGTTATCCCAACTTTTTGAGAACCCGCTTAGGGTTGTTCGTACAAGCTCATCCCACTGCATAGCTTCCCCAACATCTCCAAGCTCATCTTGAACTTGTTGAATCCTAATGAGGTATCCATTATGTCTGATTTAGTCATCTTAGTGTTCTTGAGCTTCTCCCTTAACACCATTTTCCAATTTTGTCTGATATAGGTTCAACAGAGCGATCCACATCTCATGGGCACTATTCTTCCTTGATATGCAAGGGATCACATGATCCTTCACTCCACCTGATGATACATCTAGCTTTCACATCTTTTAATTTGCGGCATACTAAAGATGTAGTATTTGAAGGAGTTGTAACCTAGGTGTTTACAAAATCCCATAGGTTTTCTTTATGAGAACCAATGCTATCCTTTCCTTCTATGGACTGAAATTGTAAACGTCATCCAACCTACCCTCAAACCTTAAACTAGTTGCTACCATCTTGTAATTGAAAAAAAGACTGGAAGTGTTGTGGATGTTTTGCCCAGACGTCTGCTCCACTCGACTAGATGTGTGGTTGGCTTGTTGGTGGTTGTGTTGGCTTCTGGATGCACCAATCACCTACCCCTACGTTCTATCAATGATTGCCTAGCTTATGCCATCGTGGTCACTTTAGCCCCGGAGCTCCTAGATTGATGATCCACCTTTCTAGCCCCCATCAGTGTCAACACCCGATGTTGGTTGTGGTGGTTTCACTCTACAGATGGTCGATGGTTTAATTTTGCATTTTGCACCCGCTCGACAACCTCTACCTTAGACTACTCCTACATGCATCCCCTTTTTATGTCACGAGCTAGTTGTGAGTGGCAGCATCCAGTTGCTCAACGTCCTACCTGGCCATAGATTCCTTGTGCCATATTCTGTGTCGTTGTTGCCTCTGTTTCTTTGATGTCATTATCATCTTTGTTTCTTCTACAATCAATTCACTATCTCACTCTATGACCCTTTATTGTTGGCTCGTATCCCTGGTGGACAATTGCATCTTCCAATCTTGTGCTCAATTTCCTGCTTTGGTTGTTGTGATAGATCATCCCTTGTGCCCTGATTTGGTTCTTAACTACCACATCGTGAGTTGCTACCCAGTTTCTCACAGTTGTCATGGCCCTTACTAGAGCATTTGGCTTTCGCCCGACTATCCCAATTGATGCCTTGTTTTCTTGTGTCAGTCAATTGAGCCTGGTGGTTTCCAACTGCCTTAACAACTGGAGGCTTGTCTGTCTCAACTTTGTCTACTAGGTGGATTGGGGGCTATGTCTTTAGCCACCAATCATCTTTCCCTTTTTTACTTTTTATTTTATACTCAATGTGTCTTCAGGCCCTTTGAAAAAAAATGTATTCAATAGTTCGTATAGTGTAAGACTTGATTTCTGAGCCTTAGATTTTTTCTTCTTGTATGATCACGACAAAAACTAGCCCCAACAATCTTGTACAAACCTACCTTTTGCATGATTTAGAGACTAGTTTTTAGAGTATCACTGTGTATCATGTTAATTTTTCTACAAACCTAGCACCCAACAATTCATTGACCTAGCAGATTATAAATTTTCTGAATGAAAGCATGGTGAGGTTCTCAACTTAATAGTGGAAGTAACAATCAAATTGGCCAATCTCAATCACAATTACACAAACAAATTCTTCCCTTTCAACAACTCTTCATTAGAAAACTAAACTTACTTGGGTTTTTGTCTTGGGATAATGTCCCAATTGAGACAATACAAATTACAATATATCTTGAATTTAATCTAGTAGATCATGCCCTAGATCGTTCCTCAATCTCTATTAGGTCCCTATAATACTAGTGTATTCCCTCATTGTTATTGTTAGTGTATCCCTTTATTGTGTTGTTGTGCCCCATGTAGTCCCCATATTGTTATTGTTGTGCCCTTACATTATTATTTTTATGTCGGCTTTGATTATATTGTGACCCCTATATAGAAAAATGAGGTCTTGTCATTTGAATCATCCATGAATTGTTCATTTATATAATGAAAAGGAGGTTTCCCCCTCGAAGAAGCTGATTATGAAGTCATTGATCTATATTTGCTTCTATTTTGTGAGCTGGTTGCATAACATTTGGTATTCAAGCTTTGGATTCTAGGGTTTTGTTGCTCCAAACAGGTCATCGTGTTATTTTCACTGTAACTTTTTTAGTATGAAGTTTCAGAAGCTAAAAACAAAACCCATTTGAGTTGAAATCTTGTTGAACCTCGGTTTTGAATTTCAGATCTTGGCTCGCTATATTTTCAGAGATATGATCCAAGGAAGTTAGGGTTTTTGTAGGATCCTGAATTACATCCCGGACAAGCGACCTTGGGAAAATCGTCATACCTTTCTCTATGAGTATCAGAATGAAATTTCATAAGAAGTAACAGAAAGATGATAGACTGTAGTTTTTTGTATATCATTTTCAGGTCCAAAGGTTGAAACAATGACATGTGGCACTTCGTACAAGTTTTCTCTACTAAACGAGTCTATAATCAGGTCATCATGGGAGATTTGGCATAACTCTTTCTTGAAGAATCCAATCTTGATCAAACTTGTGGGGTTGGAAAGAGGACTTAGAGGACTACCACAAGATGAAATTGCAGACCTTGGAGATCTGAAATTATAGAGATACAATAGATTCAATATTGAGGTCTAATGAAGCGAAAAAAAGGTTGTGTTGTCTTTTTAAAAATTTGCGTAAGTTTGGTTTGAAAAATTAGTTTGAAATGATTCAAAGGGAATAATGAAGTAGAGTTATCATTAATTGATACCCCGAAGGAAGAAAAATGGAAACACATAGTAAGCAACCTGCGAGCTCCACTATGACACATGAAGAAGAAGAAGAAGAAATGCAACATGATATCTCAAAATTGCAAGACCAAATGCAACAAATTTCGTTCTCGCAAAAAGTAGTAAAAAATGAATTGGAAGCCATGATGATGAATGTTAACATAGATGGTATAAAAAGGGACATGGTAGTTTTGAATGATGGTTTAAAATCAAACATGGAAGCAATGATGAATGCCAAAATAGAAGGATTGAAAGAAGGTTTGGCAAAGTTGCTAGAAGAAAGGCATCTCATTGGTGATAAAGCAATCCATGAAAATCATGATGACGACAAAAGGAATATCAATCACGATTTTAGAGACTCCCATGTGGGGTTTAAGAACCACCACATTCCAAAAATAGATATGAGGAAGTTTGATGGCAAAGATCCAATAACTTGGATAGTACAGATGGAGTAATATTTTGATCTACATGAGGTGCAACCCTCACAAAAGGTATGTATTGCATCTTTATATTTAGAACCCAATCAGTTTGTATGGTATAGATGCATTTGCTCTTGTAAACCACTTGTCATCTGGTCAATTTTGACGAAGGAAATAATAACACTTATGAAGACACAAAGAGCAACACCTTCTTTACCTAATTAATAAATCTCAAACAAAAGGGTTCAACGGCGGAGCACATTGAAGACTTCCATAAATTGAATATTAGGGTAGTTGATATTCCAGAGCAGCATAGGATTGATGTATTCATAGGGACTTTAAAAGATAACAACCAACATGAGGTTCGCCTTTGGGAACATGATTCATTGGAGAAGGCATTCAGGGTGGCTAGAAAAGTTGAAAGCAAAATTATGGCAACAAGGAAGTCTACCACTCACAACTATAAAGACGGAAGTGTTGCTAGTCCTAGTCCTCCACAACCTATAGGGTTGACACCACAACAATTGGAGGAAAAAAGAGCAAAAGGGCTTTGTTACAATTGTGAGTGTGCTAAGAAGAAATTATTCTACATAGATTGTGAAGAGGAGGGAGAAAATGAACAAGAAACATCAAAAGATGAGGATATACGACAAGAACCAACCTCAGAAAAAGAAGAAATGAATCTGACCATATCTTGTAATGCATTGGTAGGAATTACCACTCCTCAAACTCTCAAGATAGAAGGACACATCAAGAAGAAAAAGGTGATAGTTTTGATTGATTCAGGTGGTACCCATAATTTTATTCATTGTAAAATAGCCAAGGAATTGAATTGCTTCCTATATCTAGCACCAAAATATCAAGTGATGATTACAAACGGAGGAACCATAAATTTCTCTGGAAAGTGCCATAATATCAAGCTATCCATGGGAGAATACGTATTGAATAGTTCAATGCTTTCCATTCCAATGGGGGGTGCTGATGTTGTACTAAGAGTCCAATGGTTACACTCTTTGGGTACAATAACTTTTCTTGAATTTGTTTTGGGAAGGAAAGGATGTTGAATTAAGAGTTATCACAAGGAAACCAAGAAAGATAACCATCTCTAATAGCATGACCAAGCTTCTAAAGAAATAACAATGGGGCGTAATTGCACAATTATGTTCACTAAAGGTTCAAACAATGAAATCATCTATTTCTCCAGATCTCCAAAAAGTCTTGGAAAATCATTCCAAGTTATTTGAGACTTCCAAAGGCCTCCCACCTATTCATGATCATGATCATGCTATTCATTTGATTATGGGAAGTGTTCCTCCAAACATCAGGCATTACAGATATCCCTATGCCCAAAAGAGTGAAATTGAACAAATGGTTGTAGAAATGCTAGAGGCTAGTATAATTCAACCTAGTCAAAGTTCTTTCTCTGCTCTAGTAGTATTGGTGCACAAGAAGGATGGATCATGGCGCACATGTCCAGATTATAGGGATCTCAACAAGCTCACTGTTAAAGATAAATTTCTCATTCCAGTGATTGATGAATTATTGGGTGAATTACATGGAGAAATTTACTTTGCCAAGTTGGATCTTCATTTAGGATATCAACAAATAAGAATGAAGACCGAAGAAATTTTGAAAACAACGTTTAGAACTCATGAAGGTCATTATGAATTTTTGGTCATGCATTTTGGCCTTACCAATGCACTTTCTACATTTCAAGGTTTGATGAATTCCATTTTCAAACCCATCCTTAGGAAATTTGTGTTAGTATTTTTTGATGATATACTAATCTACAAGCAGCCTTGGAAGGATCATGTTCAACATGTTGACAAGGTGCTCAATCTATTGGAGGAGAAACAATTATATGCAAAAACATGCAAATGTTTCTTTGGAGTACAGGAGGTGGAATATCTAGATCATATTGTATCTCAAGAGGGTGTTAAGGTAAATCCTAACAAAATTAAATCCATTAAGGAATGGAAAATCCCTACATCCATAAAGTATTTGTGAAGATTTCTCGGGTTGACAGGGTATTATCGCAAGTTTGTTAAGAATTATGGGAGAATAGTTGCACCTCTAACAACATTATTGAAGAAAGATGCATTTTCTTGGACTCAAGAAGCAACTAAGGCCTTTGAATATCTTAAAGAGGCAATGTGCCAAGCACTAGTATTAGCTACGCCAGACTTCACGAAAACATTTATTGTGGAGTGTGGTGCCTCGGGAAATCGAATTGGTGTTGTCTTAATGCAAGAAGCAAGACCCATTTCTTTTGAAAGTCGTCCAATTAAAGGAAAGTATTTACATAAAGCTATTTATGAGAAGGAAATGCTGGCAATACTAAATGCACTTAAATAATGGTGACCTTACCTAATAGGAAGACACTTCAAGGTAAAAACATATCATGGAAGTATTAAATACTTTTTAGAGAAAATATTATCTTCTGAGGAGCAGCAAAAATGGGTTACAAAGATGTTGGGTTATGACTTTGAAATCATCTACAAAAAAGAGAAGTAAAATGTTGTTGCAGATGCACTCTTAAGAAAGGATGAGGATGTGGAAGCATTTCCTTGTGAGATTTCTATTATCCAACCAAATTGGATAACCGAAGCAAGGGATGAATGGAAGAATGACGAAGAAGTGTGGGCACTCATTCAAAAGTTGCAGCAAGATCCCAATATATACATTTAACTAGAAAAATGATTTATTATTGTACAAAGATCGCTTATACCTTTGTAAGAATTCCCAACTCAAACAAAAGATTCTTCGGGAATTTCACACCTCTCCCTTAGGAGGGCACTCAAGAATTTTAAAAAATTACCATAGGGTTAAGAAGGATTTTTTTGGGATGGCCTTAAATCTGATATTCAGAAGTTTGTGGCGGAATGTTTGGTTTGCCAACAAAATAAAGTTGAGACAATTAGGACTCCAGGCCTGTTACAACCTTTATCCATTCCAAGTCAACGTTGGGAGGGGGATTCAATGGATTTTATCACCGGTTTACCCAAGTCCGAAGGAAAGAACGTCATCATGGTGGTAGTTGATAGAATTACCAAGTATGCACACTTTTGTGCATTATCACATTCATTTAAAGCTAGTACATTTTCTATTGCATTTATGGAAACAATTCAAAAGCTATATGGAAACCCAAAGATTATTGTAAGCGATAGAGATCCCATTTTCACTGGAAAGTTTTGGACGTAATTATTTTCTTGTTTGGGTACTCTATTAGCTCATAGCTCATCTTATCATCCTCAATCCGATGGGCAAACTAAGATTGTGAAAAAATGTTTGTAAGGATATCTTTGTTATTTTGTATCCGATAAACATACACAATGAGTCAAGTGGTTACCTCTGGCGAAATGTTGGTATAACACTTCCATCCATACTGCGGCAAAAACGACCCCATTTATGGCACTTTATGGATATCATCCACCATCTATCACATCATGTTTAAGATAAAATTCTATGGTTCAAGCAGTGGAAGATCACATCGAGCATCAACAACGAGTTCTCTAACTCTTAAAGGATAACCTCACTTTGGCACAGAATAGAATGAAACAATAGGCGGATCAACATCGCAGCGAAAAAAGTTTTGATGTAGGTGACTTGATATTTATATGGCTACAACCATACAAACAAATATCCCTCAAGAGAGCTAAGAAGGGTAATAAATTATCACCAAAGTATTCTAGTATATACAAGGTGTTGCAAAAGATTGATACTATGGCATACAAATTGGAGCTTCCTACATCTTCCCGAGTGCACCCAGTTTTCCATCTTTCATGTTTAAAGAAGGTTATAGGTCATAAATTCCCAGTTCAAACAATATTGCCAAAACTTGATGGGGAAGGAAAAATAATATTGGAACCTGAAGCAATCTCAAAAACAAGAACTCAATAGCTACGAAACCGATCAATTTCAGAGTATCTCATCAATTGGAAGAACTTACTTGCTAAAGATTCCACATGGGAGGATGAGAATTTTATACAGAAGCATCCAGAACTACTCAAACATTGAAGACAACACTTTTTTTAAGGAGAGGGATATGTTAGGCCCCTATAATACTAGTGTATTTCCTCATTGTTGTTGTCAGTGTACCCCCTTATTGTATTTTTGTTCCCCATGTAGTCCCCATATTGTTATTATTGTGCCCCATATTGTTATTGTTGTGCCGTTACATTATTATTTTTATGTCGGTTCTAATTATATTGTGACCCCTTAGACCCCTATATATAGAAAGGAGGTATTTTCATTTGAATCATCCATGACTTGTTCATTTATGTAATGAAAATGAGGTCCCCCCCTCGAAGACATTGATTCTAAAGTCGTCGATCTATATTTTCTTCTATTTTGTGAGTTGGTTGCATAACAATCTCTTTCGCTAATTTGGATCTTGAAGATCTCCTTCTACGCTTCCTTGGACTCATCATACTAGAGTATCACACTCCTCACTGAGATGCTTTTCAATCTTTTGTTGTTGTATGGTGTTTCTTCTCCTTCTCAATATTTCTTTTATAACTTTACATTGAGCTAAACCCCTACCCTTAATTTCCAAAGTGATTGATGACCAATATTAGTCTCGCCTCACTTGAGATCAAGGGTTGAAATTAAAACATTATCATGCAAGTAAATATTTTACTTTTCCTAAGTTTACTTTAGGTCAATTAGCCAACATAATAATTACGTGCTTTTCCTAAGTCAAAATTTAGACTAAGTTATAAAAGAAACTTTCTTACATTAGAGAGTGTTTAAGGAAATCTTGGGTGATTTCTATACGCCTAGACCCTTAGGCCCATGCAAAAGTGTCTGCTCGAGCTACAAACATGAAGGGCCTCCAAATTAGGTAAAACATAAGGTCCATATAAGCTTTCCTAGGCACATAAACGTTGTATTAGGCTTTCCCTTTCACACGTAATAAAATTTTCTTAGCTTAAATGAGTACTTAAGAAGGTTAAAGAGATGTATCATGCTTTATGTGCCTAGTTTGATTATGATGCAGGATATTGAGAATATTTGGCACAAATTAGGAGGATATCCATTCAGATAGTTTTATGGGACCTGTCCCCTACTAGAGGAAGATCAAACTCAGCTAGCCTAAGCATTAAATACTCCTCCTTATAGTTGTAAGGTTAGTTAGGGAGCACGATCTTGTTTTCTAGAAATTTTGGAGGGAAAGTAGTCCTCATTTCAAGGAGGTTTTCCCTCATTCATTTTGTATAAATAGAGGGTTCGAGTAGCCCATTAGGAAACCAATCGAAGTTAGTGGAAGTAGTAGAAGCATAGCAATGGAGAACTTTAGGAGTTCCAATTTTGAAACTTTTTACGTACAAGCAATTTTATGATTAATCAATGACATATTTGGTTCTTAGATTGTTTCTCCTTCAAGGATTTGAACCTTCTTGGGTTAGGGCCTACCCAGGTGCTCAAGGTCCCTTATGTGTAATTATTTTTTATGCACTTATTCAACTCTGCAATTCAATTTTGAGTATTGTTTTTATGTAGGGCTAATTAACTTTTTTATAGTCTTTTCTTGCATAGTATTTGAGAAGTACATGGTAGCTTTAGCGATAATTATATTGTTTAGTTAGCATATCCTTTCATGCATCTAAGTTCACTTTAGTTACTAATATTTGATTGTAGTCCATAATTGTTGTTTTTCTATGAATGCACAATCCCTTGCTTTCGGAGAGCTATAAGAGACTCTATGTCATGCCCCCATTTTTCTTTTCCTCTATAGTACAGTCATGATGGGTTTCCAAGATATGTGATGGCCAGGTTGCAGGAGCAGGATCATGTGATCAAGATTCTCATAGGAGTTTTGAGGGATTTATATGGGATCTGATGCATTCGCTTGGCATATACCATCATCCGCTCAATTTTCCTTGCATTTTGTTGCATTCTTACACCTTTCAAAAAATAGAGTTCTTAATGGGGCTAACTTAATTAATTACGCTTGAGGTGGCATTCTGGGAGGAATATTTGATGGAATACCTCAGTGTAATAGCTCATTGGAACTAGAACGAGGTTTACAACATGGGATGCTTAGAAGTGACTTCTAGTGGCCAGAGAGAGTATGGTGGGTGGTTGACCATTTTCTTAGATTAAAAGTGACTTTAATTAGTCAATTAATTAAATTAAAAGAGGGGAAATAATTAATTGAAGGAAAATGGCCAAAAGTGGCTTAGTGAAATAAAATTAAATGAAGTCACTTAGATGGAGTCAAAAATGAGTTTCTAGAATAATATTAAAATAATCAAAGTAAGATGCTTTTAGAGACTTGGATATCTATCTATGGAGTCTTTAACAGGGAGGAGGAGGAGATCATTTGGGATATCCTTGAGTTGTGATATTTTCTTGTGGAGAGGTTTGGAGAATCTGGAGTTCCCATTGTTAACATAGCCCAAGGAAGAAAACCCTTGGGTTTCCATTTCTTGTGAGTTGGACAAAAACCTAACCCACCATTGAGGAAATTTCACCCATAAGTATCACGGAGCTTCAACAGTGTTATTGGCGATCAAATCTATAGCAGATCTGAAGATTGGAGTGAGGATCATTCAAATTCTCAATTTGGGTGTTAGTTTGTAATTGTTATTTTGGAGGCCAACTTCATTATTACCGCAGATTATTGGTGGCCATCATTGTCTCAACTACTTCTAGCTGTTGTATTATCATATTTTATATCATCATAAATAAAATTGAGTTTGTTGCACATATTTTGTGTTCTATGTGTATTTGTAATATTTATTAATTTGTCGTAGTAGCAACACTTTTTATTTATGGGTTTATATATTATCTGTTGGAAATTTCTTGGTGCATTTTCATGATATTGTTGAATAGAATTCATGACATAGTATCTTGAAGAAAATTTTCATAATTTTAACGGCAAAATCTAAACGGGACATTACAGTGCTATCAAAATTGAGTTGCAGATTGTATTTTCCAGTTTTGTTGTTAAATTGATGGTTGAACTTGTGCAAATTGTTATTTAAATTGACGAGATAATTTTCAATAGCAATTTTCAGCAAAATTTATGTTTGAGACATTGTAGTGGTATCCGAGAATGATTTTGGCTAGCTGCGGGTTAAAATAAAAGTTATTTTATTACTTTATTGTTCCCGAAGAATAAGGAAGTCAAATTTGTGGATTAAAATTTGTAATCTATTTGCCAGAGGATAATTGTTGCGGGTGTGTCAAAAAACAATGGCTGTACCAGATTTATTGTAGGGCTGAAATTATTCTTCTAGGCCCAAAATTATTTTACTAGAACGAATTTATCGTTTTGGACGGAGAGTATTTTTCTAGGTTGAATTTATCTTTCTAGACCAAGATTATTTCGCTGGACTAAATTTATCTTGTGGGGCCAAAATTATTCTACTGTGTCGAATTTATCTTGATGGGCCAAAATTATTTGTTGGGCTGTGTTTATTTGTTGGAGCCCAATTTATTTGCCTGAGCCTAGTTTATTCGCAGGCCAGATTTATCTATTGGGGTTGAGTTTATTTGTTAGGCCCAGTTTATCTGTTGTAACCTAACTTATTTACTTGAGGGTTTACAAGAGATTTCTCTCATTTGAGCCAGTGATTTTGCAGAAGCATTGTGGTACAAAATTATCTTATTTGGAGCAATGTGTAGATCTTGGCAGAGTAGGAAACTCACACTAAATTGGGGTTTTTCGTATCTTGTGGAATCTACCCAAAAAGAGAAGAAGTGTTTTTATAGGTTTTGTGAATGGAGACAATGGTTAAAATTTCGGAAATTTTTGGGTATTATTTGGGTTGTAAATTAACATTCCTTCAGTAGTGCGCTTATTAGTAAACTAGATAATTCACACCACTTGGTAATCTTGATCTTGGCTTGGATTTAAGCCAAACTATTTCTAGATTTTTATGGGTTTGGTGTGAGGAGTCTCAAATTAAATTCTTAGAATTTTTGGAGTAGTATTAAGGGCAAAAATACCAATTCATCTTCAACAGTATCAACATAATTTCTGGGCAATGAGAATTAATTATTTGGGCTATTTTGTTGGGCCAAATTCATCTTGTTGTGCAGAATTTCTCTTGCAGTGCCGAAATTATTTTGCCGGATGAATTCATATTGTTGTGCTAAAATTATTTTGTTGGAGCCCAATTTATTTTCTAGAGCCTAGTTTATTTACTGGGGCCTAATTTATTTGTCGTGGTCTAATTTATTTTCTAGAGCCAGAATTATCTAGTGGGTCAGAGTATTGTTGTGATTAGTGTGAGGTTGCATGTGCTGGTTGAATGATTATATTGGTATGTTGTAGTAGTCGTGTCTTGCTATGTGCATTGTATAGTCATAGTCTGGGTATGTTGATTATTGATGCTATGTAAAGTTGAGTAGAGGTTAAGTCATATTTTATACAACATTGTCACCCTTGCTGTAAAATGATGGGACTTGAGAAGATTTTTTAAAATCTCAAAAAAACCTTTAATGACTCGAAAGAAGTTGGTACTAGCAACAATTCTAGAAACCACTTACAAGTGGTGTTTGGGGATATAATGCTTCCTGGGATCAAAGAGAAAACAATAGGCCCTTTTCAAAGGAGATGCATGCTATCATAAAACTGGAGGAAATAAGGGATTTGCAGAAGGAGCAGGAGGTAGGGAATCCGGAGAAGCTAGATTCACTCCTTTCTATAGTAAGCCAATCAGATTTGAGGGTCCTAAATTGGGCACTCAAACCAACAATGCTTTCTTTGATTCAGTCAATATTCTTGGAGTAACCTTGTAAAGGGAACAAACTTATAGTAGCCTCCTTACTATGTGAGATTATTAGAATAACTTCACCTATGCTTCCCTATAATGATGACATTATGAGAAAAATTTTCCAACTAATATAATATAATCTTCAAGATCTACTTAACATCTTGGGTCTTTCCATTGAGAAGAGGCTCAAGATCTTAGAAATCATGGCTAGAGTCATGGGTAACCATGATGACATTTGCAAGATGTTGTAGTCCAAGTTTTTGGCCATTTGGAGGAAGGAAGAATTTGTCTCACTTGTCGCTTACGAACTCGCTGAAAGGTTGGTTAAGAAAAAATTTAAACTATTCAGGAGATGACTAACCAAGGAGGAGTTGTGGAGGATTGGCGGTGACCAAACATGTAGAAAGAATGAGCTGAGAAGGAAGGGTCTTTGCTTCATCTGTAAGGGACATTAGGGGCCTAACCACTCCTATTTGAGTGACACAGAGGAGATGACAAGGGTATCTCATGAGGAGAATCCTTCGAACTTTTAGGATGAGGATTCTTCTCCTATAGTTGAGTCCATGGGTTTTTACGAAGATACCTTTGAGGAGCATGATAAATCATATGGAGTTGTTGATAGAAACCCCAATATTCATCTATGGGAGTATGATGAGTATTAGATTGTTCCCATGGGGGAAGACAATCAAAAAATAGATTTGAAATATGAGGGATTGGTGATTCAACATGGAGAGCACATAAAGGAGCACAAGTCAGCTGAGGAGGATGATAGGCACAATGTGCATGATGAGCCATTTGTGGAGAGTGAGCTAGTGGCTCATTTTGAGCCCATGTTGGAGGAGGATGAGAAAACGTCCTTTGGGATAGCCATTGGCGTGGAGCAAACATATGTACTTACAGACACTTGTCATCGAGAGGTGTTTGAGCCTAATAGGATAGTTTTGCAGGAGGATGGTAGATTGATGAATTGTTTCATCAAAGTAAGTATTCTTTCATTTGTAGACTAATCACGTTGATCTTCAATCATATGACACCATAAGGGTCCTCCTTCCATCAATATGTTGATGACATATGAGTCATCCATTCGTCGATGTACTGACATTTGTCTTCCATCGGAATTGTGATGATTTTGCAAAACATTGATAATGTGACTGAACCCTGTTCCGCGTTTAGAAAAAACCCCATTTTGTCATTATTGCAATGAAATTTTATCACAATAGCAACAAAAGGTTGTCAAAAAATGAGTCCATTTTATTAGTGAAATCCTATGGAGGTATGGATTAAGCATGTAGATGTTCCCTTTTTATATAGCCTATAAAAGTATAAAAGTTTGCAAAGATAAGGCTTGAAGGACCATGCAAATTTAGCTAAATATATTTATATAGTTCTTCATTGCTATAATGAAAACAACATTAATTATTTTGTAGTAACAACACCTGAAAAGTTCTCAATTTTGACAAGGAATAATACTTTGCATTCTTTGAAAAGGTAAAATCTAAAGGCATTCCGATATGGAATATATCCTAATATGCATTCACTCTTTTATTGATGTCACCATGACTAAAAAAATGAAGAAAATACCAAAATTGACAACCAACAAGTGAATTGATGTCCATGAGGATTTCAAATATTGTTACTTGTCAAGTAATAACTTTAGAAACTTGATTTATCTCATGAGATGTAATATGACCGAACATGATTCAAATAATGGCTATGTAATGCTAAAAAAGTTTAAGCTTTAGTGCAATCCTTGTTTTCAAATTTGCAAGCCTCATTGTCTCTACTTCCATATGACACCAAGAAGATCAATCCAATACAAGATTCCTTGCACATATCTTCTCTAGTTGATCTCAATGATCCTTCCATTAAATTTTGGATTTCGAAGAGCAATAAACCATGTAGGTTGGAAAATTTATCTGACAAAATAAAAAGCACAACAAAAATATATAGGCAAGAAATAAGTATGCATAATGATATTCCAACTTTCTAAAGTTGAGTTTGGTGATTCACATTTATGCACAACTAACAATTTGAATTGTATTTATTTCAAGACCTAAAAGCTTGTTGCTAGCTTTTCGTGTACAAAAAACTTCCTTGTAGTGCATTACAAAGTGAATACATAAGGTGTGAGAGCAAGAAAGAGAGCTTAGGACAAGGTATTTTATTCTTTAACTTTTAGAGTGTGAAATTAACCCTTGTCAAAGGAACTTATCTTGAGTGGTATGACACACATTTCATGTCCCTGGTTGTGTGGGTTCAAGCCTCCCGAGACACGCTGTAAGCTAGCCCTTGTGGCAATAATGAAAATATTGTTCTATATGGTGAAATAGTGGCATCTGTATGTACAAAGTTACAAATTCCACTAGGTGGAATACACTCATTCATGTTTAAAAACAAAAAAATAAATTGACCATTAGTCACCTCATACATCCTCATTGTAAAAGCTAAACTATTAACATACTCTAGCATTTTTTATCATTTGTGACTCCACATGAGAACCATCAAGTACATTAGTGAGTGTGGGAACATCATTTCCCCCTTTTCATAACCTTGCAAAGATACATGTATCATCCTTAGATGAATTTACCTAACTATATGGCCCAATTCAAAAGGCATGATGTCCTAATCCTAATGCTAGGTCAACTATTTTAAGATTTTTTTCTTCACCTTTAGGGATGTAGCCTCCCATAATGTTCTAGGAGGATAATACCCCTAAGGAGATAACATGTATCATCAATAACGAGGTCCATGAATATCTCTTAGTCCCTCTCATGCATCCTAATATTGCAACAAAAAGTAGTTTTAGAGTGAAAGAGGATGGTAGAGATAAACAAACTTTTTAGAATGGTAAATAATTTAATATGTGCAAAATAAATGATTTTGTAAAATGTAACATTCTTTGTTCTTTAAGGAATGCACTTATGTGCCACTACTATTTTTGAAGTTAATGATATACCAATGTGCCATCCCCATTTTAATGAGCAATGGTGCACTAGGGAATGGATTGCAATAAACTTGTTAGATGCTTGCATTCAACATTCACCTACTAGCACTCCATGCATTTAGAAACAGAATCAGGAACCTCCTTTTTCGTATTAGGCAAAAAATAAAATGTCATAATAGCCATGAGAGTCTTTTGGTATCTTGGGTGGCCAGAATATGGATTTGTATGAAACTCTCTCATGATGAGGCTTTTTAAATCATTATCGTTCAATACATAGACTATGTTCTTGAATATAATTAATCTATCATCCATGAGATGATATTCCTCATCTCCCTCATTATCATTTCTTTTGTTGTATATTTTATTTAATCTATTGATACTTCTCATTATTCTTCCCCGCTTGCTTGACCCACTCTACCAGGTCCAATCCATAAGAACTTATGGTTGCCAAGTGATTCAACTGAATCCTTCAGTTGAGTGCATCAACAACTTGATTTTCCTTGCTTTTAATGTACTTCATTTTGAATTCAAACTAACTAAGTGTAGCTATCCATATAGCTTCTATGGAATTCAACTTAGGTTGATCAAATAGGTACTTTAGTCCCCCATGATGTATCATGAGTGTGAATCTTCTACCGAGGAGATAATGCCTCCACATCTTCAATGCATTGAAAAATGGTAGCTAACTCCAAATCATTTGTCACGTAGTTTGTCTTGTGCTCATTCAATTTTCGGGACTCATAACACACTGCATGTCTATCTTGCATCAAAACTCCACCAAGCCCCCCCTTGCAGGCATATGTGAAAATCACAAAATCCTTGTCTAGATCTTCAATTCTCAATATTGGTGCATTAGTGAGCAACTGCTTTAATTTCTCAAAACTGGTTGCACACTCAGTTGTCCATTCAAATTTCTTTCCCTTCCTCTACAAGGATGTGATAGGGTGGCCTATATTAGAGAACTTTATGATAAACCTTTTGTAGTAGCCTACCAACCCCATAATTGACCTAACCTCGTTTACATTTTTTGGTGTGGTCCACTCCATGATGGCCTTGACCTTGCCTGGGTCAACCGATATCCCCTCCTTGGAGGTGATTTTCCCCAAGTAATGTATATGTGGCTGGAATAATTCACACTTGTTAATCTTTGCATAGAGTTTGTGCTCCCTCAACAACTGTAGCATTTTATCCAAGTGTTTCTCATGTTCCTCCTTAGTTTTTGAATACATCAGTATGTCATGAACAAATACAATGGAAAAATTATCCAAATAAGGGCACAACACATTATTCATTAAGAACATGAAAGTTGTTGGGGCATTAGTAAGCCCAAAAGGCACCTCCACAAACTCATAATTCCCATATCTCATCTGAAATGTGGTCTTATGAATGTCTTCCTCCTTGATCCTCACTTGATGATACCCCGACCTCAAGTGGATCTTGGAGAAAACAATTTCTCCCACAACTAATCAAAGAGATCATCAATTTGTGGTAATTGGTACTTGTTCTTTATTGTCACCATGTTTAAGTAGTTAATTCATAATCTAAAAGTCCCATCCTTTTTCTTTACAAAAAACACGGGTGCTCCACATGGACACACACTCGTCCTTATGTAACCCTTGTCAAACATCTCCTTTAACTGCAATCTTAACTTGACCAACTCAGAAGTACTCATTTGGTATGGTGCCTTGGATTTTGGTGCTGCTCCAAATACCAATTAAATAGAGAAATCTACCTATCTATGAGGAGGTAATCTATGGACCTACACTAGAAACACATTTGTGTATTGTTGCAGAACGATATACCTTCTTAGCATCTCACTTCCTCATTCTCAGCATCAACCTTCTCATCACTAGAGGTTTGCACTACAAACAACATGCATCCCTTCATGTTGCTACGCTTGGCTTGCATAGTCGTGATCAACCTCACTGAAGTAGGATTTCTCCTACCTTGCAAAATAGTTCTTTCTCCTTGCTCATCTAAGAAGTCAATTTCTTTTTCAAAATAGTCCACTTTAGTGTGGTGTTTGTAAATCCAATCCATGCATAATATCACATTATATGCTTGCAATGGCGGGAAGTTTAAATGCGCAAATGTTGGCATGCCGCTTAGCTCAAAAGCACATGACTTCACCTAGTAATTAATCTTTCTCTTGGTTCTTGTTGCCAATTGAACTGACCATGGTTCTACATGCATTTCCATGACCATTCGACACTCTTCTAGGAGCTTTGGACTCACATAATTGTAGTTAGATCTTAGGTCAATTAAAATAGAGATAATTTCACTAGACATCTTACCTTCCATATTAATGATGTATTCTCGGTGGTCTTCTTAGTGATTATCCACCGCTGCATAAATTTTGGGTGTGTTTTTCACTATATTTCCCACTATCTGAGCTTCCTTTGCACTGTAGATCTATGGTACTATGCTTCTCTGATTTTGGAAATACCTCTTTTGGTGGTTCTCACCACACATCCAACACCTTAGTGGATCCCTTGCTTTAGTCCTGCACGATTATCCCAAGGGTGGTTGTGCATTTCCTTTCTCCCCTTGATCGTTTTTCTGCTGAAATTGGCCTCCACTAATTGAGGCCACACCTTATTTATTATCAACGGTCCTTTTGGTCGATTTATTCTCATGTTTCCCACTATTTCTTGATTTCCAATTACTTTTTTAATCAGGCCTCCTTTTTTATTTCTCATAACAATGCTTAAATGTCTTGATGGCTTCGTCCAACGTCTATGGCTTTTAGAACTCAATGTTGTCTCTAAATGACATAGGTATCCCACTAGTAAATCATTAAACCTTGGCTTTATTGTCCTTGATATATGGAAAATATATCAATAGCTCAAGAAATCTAGTAATATACACTTCATCTAATAGTTGCCCCAACTTCAGCTCATAAAAATTCTTTGCCTTACTATCATAATATTTGTCTGATAGATATTTCTCCCTAAAGAGCTTTTCAAACTCCTTCCGAGTCAGTATTTCTTCTACTAATCCTTTAACATTTTTCAAATCTTTCCACCATATGTCTTTTCTTCCTTTCAGGCTATAGTTGGTTTCCTTTTCCTTCATGTTTTAAAATAATTATGAATTCTTGGGAACTTCTTCATCCCAAGAAACCAAGCTTTTGTGTCTTTAGACTTACTCATCTCGCCATCAAATGTAGGTGGTTTTTCCTTCTTAAACTATTTGGGCATATAATCCCTTCTCCTCTTCCTCTAGTGACGATGATGGGAATGATCTCAATGAGGGTGATGATGATAGGAATGATTCCCATGAGTGTTGGATCCTTCTTCTATGGTACTTAATGGTACATTTCCATTCATGGTATCTTCACTTTCCCTTTTGTGCCTCTTCCTAGATCTTCTACCATCTGCCCCATTTGTCCCCTCTTATGACTCTAAAGGACTTGGTTGGGTTCTATGGCTAGCCCCAACTCATGATTTTTTTGTCTTTGTAAATATGAGAGGCTTTGTAGTATGACTGCATTCTCCTCCACTTGCCTCTCTTGGGCCTTTACTAGCATTTCATTATCTACCTTGAAGCTTCTTATATCATCCTTCAAGCTTCTTAAGGTATCCAACTAGCCAAGAGAGTTGGCTCCTCTCCTATTTCCCATTGATCCTTCTTCCTCATTCATTCCTACCCTTTCATATCCATCATGTGACATGTCGAAGTTGTACTCGACCATTCTTGTACTCATCCTTTAATTCTTTATTGTTTGTGATGTGTTGTCATTCACACACAATTGTTAGGTGCATCATATCAAAATCAAATAAATAGAATCATAACCTTGAACCTGCTCTCTTAGAGTTGCCATAACAGTCTATTTGCAACAAAAAAGGCCATGTTAGCGCATCAATCAAAATTAAAATATTGTTATTCATTAGTGTTATGCCACATAGGATATTGCAAACAGTTAGTTTAAAATTGATTTTTAACACCTAAACATTAGCTTTGTTAGTTTTTTAAAAAGAATCATCACGAAATCCTACGTGTTATCACTTTGTATATCCCTTTAGGCTGAGGAAAGGGCCACAAAGGTAACCACAAACCGCTTTGGGCTAGAAAAGTGGCCTTTCTAGTAGGAGGGGGCTCCCTCAACTAATGAAAACTAAAGATTTGACTCTATAGCATATAGAGAACAGTTCTGAAAATGTTTGGATTTTGATCATGGGGGCGGTAGAGGATTCTAAGAAAAACTGTTGGCAGCAATAATGATATCTCTATTATGGCATAATGATGTATTTCCAACCAGATTCATATATGAAGGCTTAATTAGTACAACTTCAGAATGGATAATGAATTGTAGTATAGAAAATATAAAGGTATCAAGACATTTATAAAAAGAGCATAAATAATAACATTTTATCACTGCAACTCAGATCAATGACCATCAAGAAGAAAAGACAATACTTTCAAAGGCATACATATTCCATTTGCAACTGAAATATACCCAGTTCAATCAAACATAAGCATGTAAAATGAATTCAAGTATAATTGTCCCATACACCTTTAAATCAGTATGAAGAAAACAAACAAGAGAATGACATATAAACTGAGAGAAAACTTATGCCTAAAACATCCATACCATAAGAATCTCCATAAATCAAGTGGAACACCTTCAACATTTAGGCATGATCATTAAAACCAAATCACAAGCATAGACTGCAATAACTCCTCTAACAATAGTGAAACCAACAAAAACCTGCTCTTTCTTCATTCATGAAAATATATAATAGATACATGGATCAAAATAAGTTTAGGTTCATTGCATCTTTGATCCAACAAAGGATCGATCCAAAACTTAAACAAAAATAGTAAATTGTTGTCTTTTTTAATGGTTTTCACCAAGACATAAAGCATAAATCACCTTTTGTCTTTCAAAACAACTTTATAATACAAAATAACTTGAAAAAGTCTTCGAACTGATAAAAATGATTGCAATAGCAAAAAACATAAAAGTTGTTTTTCTGATTGCCGAAAATCCTATGCAACACCCAAAAATTTACCCTTCCAGAAATGACACGTGGAAAGTAGCTTAGGTGGTGAGCTGGACACCGCATGTACCCCACACCAGCATCTTCAAAACCTAACATGTGACCATCATCCAGTGTATGTGAGATAGTTAGAGCACGACCTGCGTAGCAAGTGTGCAACGCCTATGTAGCAAGTGCGCAACACCTGAGTATCAAGTGCACAGTGCCTGCGTAGCAAGTGTGCAGCGCCTGCATAGGAAAATTGCTGCAACTATTCTCTGAATGCATTTCATTCCTCCTAAATGATATCATGACACTATATTCCGATCAACATATCAAATTCAACACATTAAAATATCATAAATTTAGGACAAAACTTGAAAATAAGAACGGAAGCCTGGTCACTTCCTTTTCCTCTTGCTTGACACTTTATTGCTAGAACCCTTGGCGCTGGGAGTCTTGGCCTTGGAATATGGAGCAGTGAGGTCATATTTTTTAATTGGTGGTGATGGCATAGTAGTTTTTGTTTTAGGTGAAACCTTAGATTTCAGCGTTGACACTTTTCCCCAAAATTGCAGAATTTTGTTAATGGAAACCGCGAAAATGGGCAACCAAGTGATGCGTGTAACTCCCAAACTATAACACCTGTGTAAAATCGGAGATTGTTTTTTAGATGCACTTGTTCTAGAGAGAAACCTCTCTAAATTTCCTCAAATTATTCTCCAAATCCTTAGAAAACGCTCTGAAGATAATGGCTTAAAAATAGGAAATTACACAGTCGAAAAATAGGCCTTAATTATGAATTTGACACTCCTTATCTGTTAAACCTGTGTAAAATCTAGAAGAGGTAATTTTTCTTTTCCCTTTCATTTAGAAAAACCTCTTTCAGTTTTCAAAAAATCTCCTTCATGTGGTTGGAAACCGTTCTCACAAATGGTGATTAAAACAGAGTGTTTTTGTGCAGTTCGAAAAATAGGCTTTGAGGATGCAATATAACCTCCCGATCCGTGACACATGTGTAGAAAATAGAAGAGGTTATTGTTCTTTGGTATGTTCTTGAGAAAAAATCTTTTCGACTCGAAAAATTCACCTCCATATGATTCTAAAACAGAGTATTTGTGTAGTGATTAACTTTGTGATAGTTGTAACTCTATCCTTGATCATTGGCTTAGCTAAAAATCAATCCTTGTTCCCCAACCATGATAATTAAACATCTTGAACTCAGTAATGCAGACACTTGTGTGAAGGATATGGCGGTCTGTCCATTGCATTTGAAATTGTTACTATTTTGTCCTGTTGTGTGATGTCATACATCGCCTCCTTTGCAAAACAAGATATTTTGGGCATTATAATCATTAGAAGAATTGGTTTAGCATAGTATTTGGAGTTGTGGGAGGATTATATGAGTAATTCCATCTCTAATGTGCAATCATAGATTTTGAAGGTGGAAATGGAAAGGGAGTTGTGATCATTATATGATTTATGAGTGAAGAATGATTAGATGTATAGGGGAGTAGGGTAAGGGATTTAAAACATAGGGAATGTGGAATGTAGGCTATAATGTTTAGGTAAAAATAATAGACTAGGGGGATAAAAGAAAGGTGGAATTTCAAAAGCTATCTTGCTTTGAGCAGTGATATTTTCATTTGTCACTGTCTCATGTAAACCTCATGACAAACACACTATTAGCACATAACCCATGACTAGATTATTCAATATTTTGACAATGTTTCCCAATAAATCAAGACAAATTCATGATTTCAACCAAACCTCTTGATGGCCACACCCATGGCGATGTTTTGGACAGTGACATTCAAACTTATGACAACAACCATGACATTAAGTTCGATTTTATTCAAACTAACCATTTAGTCATTTGGAGACATTTGACAAATGCAAACTTACCGACCCTAACATTGGCTCCAATGGGGATGGCAGCCTCCCAATGAGGTACCAAGAATAAAATCGCAGAGTAGTGACCTAAACCATTGGGCGATGGAGTTAAACATTGAAAACTAAACTTCACTGACATACTACAAATTTCGATTACTGACTGACTATACTTATGGCAACAAACCATTGGGATCTTTGGGCTTAACCTCGAGCTTAAAGTCCTAATGATGACTGCTCATTTACTGAAGATATATAAAATCATGCGAAATGATCCCTCCAGTGTAGCCAATCAAGAAATGACTGTCTGACTTATGCTTGTATTCAACTGCACCAGACATGAAGGAAAATTCTGAAAATGGCAACTTAAATTGTCCATTGTGCATCTTCTCATGATCCATAAATACAATAAAATTCATCTCCCTTGATGGCTGCAAAAAATTATCAAAAGGATCTTCAATAATCAAGAATATTACCATGTCTTGAATGTCAGTAGAAATACAAGCACTCCCTTCATTTTCCAATGCAAAATATTTGTCATAATGAAAGAAGACAATATGTTCATCAAGTTTTTCACTTGCATAAGGAAAAAGAGAAGTGTGCTCTTGAAAATCTACATTTGAGGCAGCCACCTTATCAACAACAAGAATGTCCATATCCACGGGATCCAAAACAACTTGCTCTTCTTCATATTTTTTTTTGCAATATTGGGTAGTTATCACCGTGAATGATTCCGCTGCCTAAAGTTTTTGTGCATGCAGTTTCATAAATATGTTCTTCATAATTTTTTTCATGGGATGAAAATTGAGACAAGGAATGGCATGAAGGAAAATTTGAAACATTATCTTCATCCTGTTCACAGCAATCCTCAAAATGTTCACAACAATCCTCAACCAATGACAAAGAATGATGAGACTCTCTATATTTTTTCAAAAAATGTTGAATTAAAATATTTAAGAGAATAAATATTAGCAGATGGAAAACCTTCATACCAAGTTCGTGCTTTTCCTTCTAAGGTTTGCATGAACATCTTCATCATAAAATCTTCAGGAAATTGAACCCTCAACTTGTGTGCATGCATGTGAAATTTACCGAGATGTAGAGAAGCATCCTCTCTGTCCTCATCTTTGAATATTGGGAGATAACTTGACCAATCGACACGAGGCATCAAATTTGGAATGCCGAGAATACGAGATCTATCCATAGGAGTATACATGACATTCGTTCTTGCAAAACCCATTTTGAAAAAATCAGCAGTAATTCTGACAAGTACTGACCTGTAACCAATGAGTCTTTATGAATGCTCAATCTTTTGGATCCTTTGAATTTCAGAGTCACCAAGTGAATGATTCATCCTTTCCTATGTATGCTTGTTGTTCACCATAAACAACCAGAGTTGCAACTTTGATAATCTTTCCTGGGGAAAATGAAACCTTCGATCCATGACAACGTTGCCACTATGTTATCACTCTGTAAATCCCTTGAGGTTGAGGAAAAGGCTACAAAGGTAACCACAAACAACTTTGGGCTAGAAAACTGGCCTTTCTATCCGGAGGTGGCTCCCTCAACTAATGAAAACTAAAGATTTGACTTTATAGCATACGGAGATCAGTTCTGAAAATGATTAGATTTTGATAATGGGGGTGGTAGAGGATTCTAAGAAAAACTATTGGCAGTAATAGTGATTCCTCTATTGTGACATACTTAGGTATTTCCAACCAGCTTCATATATGGAGACTTAATTGGTACAACTTTGGACTGGATAATGAATTGCAGTATAGAAAAGATAAAGGTATCAATACATTTATAAAAAGAACAGAAATAATAACATTTTATCACTGCAATTTAGATCAATGACCATCAAGAAGAAAAGAAAATACTTTCAAAGGCATACATATTCCATTGGCAATTGAAATATACCTGGTTCAGTCAGACATGAGCATGTCAAATAAATTCAAGTATAACTATCCCATACATCTTTAAATCAGTATGAATAAAACAAACAAGAGAATGACATATAAACTAAGAGAAAAATTATTTTGAAAACATCCATACCATAGGAATCTCCATAAATGTACTGAAACCCCTTCAACATTCAGGCATGATCATTAAAACCAAATCAAAAGCATAGACTGCAATAAATCCTCTAGCAATAGTGAACCCTATTGGGTTGTGTTAAATTCCTTCCACAACTACCTATGGTGGGCGAACCTAACTTTTTTTTTTGCATGGATTTCACACATGGTTTTTGGTCCATGGTATTTTATAGATCTGATCAAGGGAACTACGATTATGTTCTAATCCAGGGTTTATGGATTGGGGTTTACGGATGCTTCAGCATGTATATATATGCATTGTAACATTGAAAGGAACATAATGAAAATCAATCTGGTAGTCCCAGTTTTGGGATCCAGGGGAAAACATCTATGTATATTTGTTTTATGTGTTATGCTCTTGCCATTCTTTATTTTCTGTTTTTAGAATTCGTATGTCGGTAATTTTTGTACGAGTTTAAAACCTAAAAAACCAACAACAACATTCTCTGTCTTCATTCGTGAAAATATATAATAGACACATGGATCAAAATAAGTTTAGGTTCACTGCATCTTTGATGCAACATAGGATCGATCCAAAACTTAAACAAAAATAGTAAAATGTTGTTTTTTTTTAATGCCTTTCACCAAGACATAAAGCATAAATCACCTTTTGTATTTCAAGAAAAACTTTCTAATACAAAATAACTTGAAAAATTCTTCGAATTGATAAAAATGACTGAAATAGAAAAAAACATAAAAGTTGCATTTCTGACTGCTGAAAAGCCTGTGTAGCCCAAAAATTTATCCTTCCAAAACTGACACGTGGCAAGAATCTGAGGTGGTTAGCTAGACACCACATGTACCCCATGGTAGCATCTTCAATACCTGACAGGTGGCCATCATCCAATGTACATGAGATAGTCAGAGCATGGCTTGCGTAGCGAGTGTGCAACGTCTATGCAGCGCCTGCGTAGCAAAATTGTTGCAATTCTTCTCTAAATGCCTTTCAATCCTCATGAATTCTATCATGATAGTATATGTCTATCAACATATCAACTTCAATACATTAAAATATCATAAATTTAAGACAAAACTTGAAAATAAGAAGGGAAGCCTAGTCACTTCCTTTTCCTCTTGCTTGACACTTTACTGCTAGAAGCCTTGGCGTTGGGAGTCTTGGTCTTGGAATTTGGAGTAGTGAGGTCATGTTACTTAACTGGTGGTGATGGCATAGTAGTTTTTATTTAAGGTGAATCCTTAGATATCAGCCTTGATACTTTTCCCAAAAATTGCAAAATTCTGTCAGCGGAAACTGCGAAAATGGGCTATTAACTGACGCGTTTAACTCTTGAACTATAGCACTTGTGTAAAATCAGAGATAGGATTTTGTATATGCACTTGTGTTTGAGAGAAACCTCTCTCATTTTCCTCAAATTCTTCCTCGACTCCTCATAAAATTCTCTACAAAATAATGACTTAAAACAGGAAATTACACAATAAAAAAATAGGCCTTAATTATGAATGTCATGAAATTGGCTCACAAAAAGATAGAAAAGAAAGATCAATGTCTTAGAAATCAGCCTCTTCAAGGGGTAAACCTCCTTTACATTACACAAATGAACAATTCTTGGATGATACAAATGACAAGACCTCCTTTCTATATATAGGAGTCTAAGGGGTCATAATATAATAAGAGCCGACATAACAATAATAATGTAAGGGCACAATAATAACAATAGTGGGATTCTATGGGGCACAATAATAACAATATGAGGACTACATGGGAAGAAAAATATAATAAGGGGGTTGTACTAATAACAATAAGGGGTTACACTAGTAGTATATGGACCAAACATGCCCCTCTCCTTCATAAAGTGTTGTCCTCAACGCTTGAGTAGTTCTTGATGCTTCTGTATAAAATTCTTGTCCTTCCATGTGGAATCTTCAGCGGGTAAGTTCTTCCACTTGATGAGATAATTTGAAATTGATTGATTTCATAGCTGTTAGGTTCTTGTTTCTGTGACTGCTCTAGGTTCCAATATGATTTTTCCTTCCTTGTCAAGTTCTGGCAATATTGTTTAAACTAGGACCTTCTGCAGCTTTTGAATGAGTGGCCACACTTCTTCGTCCTTCTTCGATTCATCCATTGCTTTATTTATCCAATTTGTTTGGATAATAGAAATAACACAAAATAATGCTTCCACATCCTCATCCTTTCTTGAGATTGCATCTGCAACAACATTTTGCTTCCCCTTTTTGTAGATGATTTCAAAGTAATAACCCAACATATTTGTGACCCATTTTTTCTGTTCCTCTAAAGATAATCTTTGTTCTAAAAGGTATTCAAAACTATCATGATCCATTTTTACCTTGAAGTGTCTTCCCAATAGGTAAGGTTGCCATTTCTTAAGTGCATGTAGTATTGCCAACATTTCCTTCTCATAAATATCTTTCTTGAGATGTAGCCGTAAAAATACCCAATCACCTACATCAAAACTTATTTCATTGTGATATTGATCTGCTTGTTGTTTCATTTGATTATGCACCAAAGTGGAGTTATCCTTTCAAAGTTGGAGAACTTGTTGTTGATGCTCGATGTGATCTTTCACTACTTGAATATTTTTCTTCTCAATATGTCCTTCTATCTTGAGAGTTTGAGGAGTGGTAATTTCTTCCAATGCATTACAAGATATGGTCGGATTAATTTCTTGATGCTTGATGTGATCTTTCACTTCTTAAACATTTTTCTTCTTGATATGTCCTTCTATCTTGATAGTTTGAGGAGTGGTAATTTTGACCAATGCATTACAAGATATGGTCAGATTCATTTCTTCTTTCTCAATGTGATCTTTCACTTCTTGAACCTTTTTCTTCTTGATATGTCCTTCTATCTTGAGAGTTTGAGGAGTGGTAATTCTCGCCAATGCTTTACAAGATATGGTCTGATTCATTTATTATTTCTCTGGGGTTGGTTCCTGGTGTATATCCTCTTATTTTGATGTTTCTTGATCCTTTTCTTTTTCCTCTTCATAATCTATTTAAAATAATTTCTTCTGAGCACGATTATGACCTTTAGTGTATTTGCTATCACAATTGTAACAAAGCCCCTTTTCTCTTTTTCTTCCAATTTTTGTGGTGTAAACCTTGTAGTTTTTGGAAGGCTAGGAGAAAAACACTTCCATAATTATAGTCGTGAGTGGTGGGATTCCTTGTTTCCATAATTCTGCTTTCAATTTTTCTTGCCAACCTAAATGCCTTCTCCAATGAATCAGGTTCCCAAAGATGAACCTCATGTTGAATGTTATCCTTTAAAGTCCTTATAAAGACATCAATCCTTTGCTTCTCCCTAATATCATTTACCCTTATATTCAACTTTTGAAAGTCCTGAATGTGCTCTTCCATTGAACCCTTTTGTTTGAGATTTATCAATTGGCTAAAGAAGGTGTTTCTCTTTGTATCCTCATAATGTGCTATCATTTCCTCTATGAAAATTAACCACATGACAAGTGGTTTATGAGAACAAAGCCCTTCATACCATAAAAATTGATTCAGTTCTAAATATAATATGCAATACGTACCTTTTGTAATAGTTGCACCTCATGTAGATCAAAATATTGCTCCATCTGTAGTATCCAATTTAATAGATCCTTGCCATCAAAATTCCTCATATCGCCTTTTCTTGATTTTAGGAGCTCGATCTTGAAATGACTGTAAATCTGTAATTTCATATCTCCAAGTTCTAAAATTACGTCATGCAGTAGCCCTCTGAGTCCTCTTTCTAATCCCGCAAGTCTGATCATGATTGGATTTTGCAAGGAATAGTTATGTCAAATCTCCCATGATGACCTGATTATAGACTAGTTCAGTAGAGCAAAATTGTATGAAGTGCCACATGTCACTGTTTCAACCTTAGGACCTGAAACCAATACACAGAAAACTACAGTTTATCTTCTTTCTGTAACTTCTTACGAAATTTCAATCTGATTCTCAAAGACAAACTTATGATGATTTTCCCAAGGTCATGTATTTGGGATGTAATTCGAGAGCTTGCAGAAACCCTAACTGTCTTGGATTGTATCTCCGAAAATATAACAACACAAGATCTAAAATTCAGACCTGAGCTTCACCAACTTTTTGGTCCAAATGGGTTTTAATTTCAAAGTTTGAAACTTTGTAAAAACACAATTATAGCGAAAATCCCATGATGACCTATTTGAGATGGAATTCTGGAGCTTGCAGAATCCCTAATTTCCTTAGATCATATCTCCGAAAATATAGCGATACAAGGTCTGGAATTTGGACCTGAGGTTCAACGAGATTTCATCTCAATGGTTTTTTTTTTTAGCTTCTGAAACGTCCCAAAAAAAATGTTATTCCATGATGACCTGTTTGGTGTAGCGAAACCCTAGAATCCAAATCTTTGACACCAAATGTTATGGAACTAGCTCACAAAAATATAGAAAATAAAGATCAAAGCCTTAGAAATCAGCCTCTTCGAGGGGGAAACCTCCTTTACATTACACAAATGAAGAATTCTTAGATGATACAAATGACAAGACCTCCTTTCTATATATAGGAGTTTAAGGGGTCATAATATAATCAAAGCCGACATAACAATAATAATGTAAGGGCACAATAATAACAATAGTGGGCTTCTATGGGGCACAATAATAACAATATGGGGACTACATGGGCACAACAATATAATAAGAGGGTTGTACTAATAATAATAAGGGATTACACTAGTAGTATAGGGACCTAACGATGAATTAGAATCTCCTGATTTGTTATGTATGTAAAATATGGAAGAGTTTATTTTTCTTTTCCCTACCATTGATAAAAACCTCTTTTAGTTTTCAAAAAATCTCTTTCATGTGGTCTGAAAATGTTCTGCAAAATTGTGATTAAAACATAGTGTTTTTGTGTAGTCCGAAAAAGAAGCTTTGAGGATGCAATCCAACCTCCCGATATGTGACACCAATGCAAAAACTAGAAGAGGTTATTATTCTTTGGTTTGTTCTTGAGAAAAAACTCTTTGCGTTTCCCAAAATTCACCTCCATATGATCGAAAATTGTTCTGCTAAAGGATCACTAAAACAGAGTATTTGTGTAGTGAATAACTTGTGATGGATATAACTCTATCCTCTATCACTGGCTTAGCTATAAATCAATCCTTATTCCTCAACCATGATAATTAACCAACTTGAACTCAACAACGCATACACTTATGTGAAGGATATGGCGATATGTCCATTGCATTTGAAATTGTTACTATTTTGTATTGTTGTGTGATGCCATACATCACCTCCTTTATAATACATGATATTTTGGGCATTATAATCATTAGAATATTTGGTTTAGCATAAGATTTGGAGTCGTGGGAGGATTTTATGAGTAATGCCATCTCTAGTGCGCAATCGTAGCTTTTGAAGGTGGAAATGGAAAGGGAGTTGTAATCATTATATGATTTATTAGTGAATAATGATTAGATGGGGGAGTAGGGTAAGGGAATTAAAACATAGGGAATGTAGAATGTAGGTTATAATTTTTAGGGAAAAATAATATACTAGGGGAGAAAAGAAAGGTGGGATTTCAACATCTATCTTGCTTTGAGCAATGATATTTTCAATTGTCACTGTCTCATGTAAACCTCATGACAACCCCACTATTAACACATAACCCATGACTAAATTATTTAGGATTTTGACAATGTTTCCTAATAACTCAAGGAAGATTCATTCTTATTTGAATTCCAAATAATTTTTTATGTGATTTTGCCAAAATTATTCTCACAAAAACTTCATTCTTTCGACTAAACCTCTTGATCACCACACCCATGGCAATGTTTTAGATAGTGGAATTCAAACTTATGACAACAACCATGACATTAAGTTTGATTTTATTCAAACTAACCATTTAGTCATTTGGAGACATTTGAAAAATGCAAACTTACTGACCCTAACACCATGCAGAAAATATGCTACTAGCTTGCTCATGGTAGAGCCCATCTAGTCCAAGTGTTGAACTCAGGTGCTCTGATACTAGATTTTAACACCCTTGTCTAACCTAATACCGATCTAGAGTTAAAGGGAGGTAGTTACTATATAAATCCAACTCCCAAAATATAGTTATGGGAACTAGACCTAGAAATTTTGACTTTTCCTAACCTTCTTAAAATTGCAATTAGCCACCATCATTATATTTGTCTCATCAAGATGATCCCAGTGCTATGAAACTTTTCCTCAATTTTTATGCCTTTTTAAATATAGGCCTCGTCACCTTTCCATGTCACCTTACCCTCCGTGTGGAAACCATCCAATGGCCCACGCAACAAGTGACTGGAGGCACCTCCACCATGGCAAAGCCACATGGCATTCGGGCTCAAGGGTCAATCAGAAGTCATCCCTACTCACCAACATGTCTTCCTTTTATTTTACCATTTTTGGGCTTGACCCCCAACCTTCGACCTAAGTCGAGGTTGACTCGCTTCCCTAACACAATAAAGTGCAAGGTCAGGATCAACCTTGACCCTCGACCATTCGACCTCCCGACTTTTATTGCACCTTGAATCCCAGTAGTTGCATAGTCGGCTCAACCGAAGTTGCAGCAAAAACTTGTTGAGGTTCAACCCTCCTATCCATCCTCTTGACCCCCGATCTATGGGTCTAAAAACTTTCATTCCAATCCATTTCAATGTTTTTCATAGTTTCAAAGGACTCTTTTCCTCTCAATTTTTCTGGGTTTTTTTCTCAATTATTTCAAGCATTGATAATAACACTTCAAGGCCATTGAACTCCAAATAAAATCTTAAGGAAAACTTGAAGAGAGAACCCTTAAGGAAATTCGCCAAAAACATAACCACTTCTAAGAGCAATTCTTCATATGAACATAGAGAGAAAAACAACTCTTCTACAATAGGAAAACCTACTTTTCGTGTCTCTATGAGTCCCACCATTTGAACAATAATGAACATGGATTCAATATCACTTGCATAATCTCATGTTCAAGTGAAAAGGATGCAACTATAGGGGTTATCCACAACAATTATACAACAACCCTTAACATTCAATCATCACAGGATGATAAACATCCCATAGTGACCATTGACCTCACTATGCAAGAAGTTCACTAGTGAAATCCTATCACTATCATAAGTGAACAATTCCTACAATAAAATGTTAGCATAAGGCCATTAATCCCATGAAATTTTCATATTCATCCATACATCCACATATGGATCATAACTATCCATTCCACATATAGACACAAGTAAACCCCAACTTGTCATGCAACCAATAACATACCGTTCATTCACACTTTAACATGTAATCCATACGAGAGTTTGTACAAGAAAACTTATCTTAGATTTTTATTGAAGATGGGAAACTAAGTTCGGGACTTCAACTCTCCATCCAAGCATAGACAAGTTGTAGTCAAACTACCTATAGTTGTCACCCCCGAGCCATATTCCAGGGTCTGAGGTGGTCTTGCTTCAGGGAATAATCACCAACTGCTAGCTGAAATAGGGACTCTAGAGGTCCTTCTACCTCCATCCACCAACCATTCACCAGTCAACCAATGCATAAGAAATCTATAGGCCAACTACCTCTACCCTCCAACTATCCACTAATATCCATATAATACATAGGGAAACCATAGGCTTGTTGCCTCCACCCTCCAACTATCTAGTAACACACATACACTCTCCAGGGAGTCGAGAGGATTCACCCCCACCCTAGCAGCATGCATCACAATGGTCCCATGCAATGAAAGGAATCAAGAATCCACTGCCCCATAGTGGTTCCACCCAACGAAGGGAATTGAGAACCCACTGCCAAATCAAATAACAAGCAAAGGAGACTTCAGAATTTCCTTTACTAGAAATCTAAGGGATAAACCTCTACCCCAAGTTGTTAAGTGAAACCAAAGAATGCCATCTCCACCCTCTAGACCCCTGATATATCTTAAGATTTACCATCATCTAAAGTAAATTTCCTCTCATACTCCTATTGCTGAAGTGAAGGTATGATAGCCTTCTGAGAGTGGTGAAAGAAACAAATATCTCCCCTACTACATGTAAATGCTATTGTCTACTTGTGTATCCTATACACGCCCTTCTACTTTCTCTTGCCTAATTTTTGAACTCACAAGCTGATAGACACCAACTTGTTCCTCTTCTCTGCAGAGTTTTCCCTTATACTCTCAAGTTCATCTTCTTTTTCCTAGGAAAATATTCTCTCTTTCCTTGTTGCAATGTGATTATGATTCCACACTCTCCTCATCCTTTCTGTATTGTTGTATGTATAACCCACATGCTTTGTTTTCTCTCTTTCAACATGTTTGTCTCCTTGTTTACCCAAGTCGACTTCCTGGTGTTTTCCAACTACACACATAACTATTGTGCATTAACTCTTTGTCCTTTTTATGTTTGTTATGATTCCCAATCTAGCATGGGATTTTTCCCTTGTTTTCATTTCATAAATTTACAACAGTAGTTCTTTTTAAAACACCATTCCAGTTCATTTAAAGCTCAACATCCAGTCTTCGATGGCTTCCCCAACTATCTAATTTCTTCTTTCAACAAGTAAGTTGAATATCCCAAGCAATTGACATCCCTTAGTCCCTTTGGAATCAATGTCCCTCACTTAGCTCATTTAATTTTTTCGAAATTAAAAATGCTTGAGATAATTACATGGTAAGATCAAGCCAATATGGGCTGGGCTATTACAATTTTCCACTACTAATTCTAGATGTTGTCCTACTTCTTCTCCCCCTTGTTTAGTAGTCTTTTCAAGTTTTATAGAAACTTTGAACTAGAGAGGGTGTACGCAACTATCCAATTGGGTGCACTTGATACCCAACTTTAATTTTTACATTGTTACCCTAGTTGGTCTCATCTTATGTTACCACCTTCCCGAATATCGAGGCTAAGGATTCCCTTGCATTACAACATTTCACATGCCAACCCCATGTGCATGCAAAGCGAGTCCATTTTGGATGTTGCGGACCCCAATATACGGACCACTTCAACATTGCTTTATTAGTTGTGCACATAGCTCTCCCATGTAGGCAGTGTTGGTATAAATTATTTGGTGTGGCTATACTCTTCTCTTTAACACTTCCATCAAAGTGATCCACACTTTCTTCTCGTAGAGCCTTGAATTGTAGTAGAATTGGTAAGCATTCGATGAGAAATCCTAGTCCACTCTTACATCTTCCTCCATCTTTGTGCTTCTTGAACTTCCATTGGTGTTGATCATTGTATCTTTTCATGACCTGAACTCCTTTTCACCTCATGCCTTCATCTATCTATGACCTCCCATTCTAAATTTTCCACAATCGCATAGTCTCATGTCTCCCTTGTTTCATATTATCAACTCTTCCTCGACTTATATTCTCAATTCTCCCTTGTATTCTACACTTCCTCTTAATATCGATTCTCCACTAACGCTTATAGCAACCTCTCTTCATCATTGAGTGTCACTTGAAGAAAAAACCACTTACCTACTTTGGGTTTTATAAGTATTTTGATGCACTCCCACCTCCCTTCAACATCATGACATTGAGCACCCTCTCTAATGCATGAATATATAAATCAAAACATTCCCAATTTACACTTATGTGAAACATCCATGTCACCAAGGGAGGAGATGTTGGGGACGTGCTCATTCGCAGGATCATCTCACCTCACTTCAAAATTATCAGGTCCACCTCATCTTAGATCTATGAAATCTAATAATTCTAATAACCAAAGGGTTGATAGGTTAAGGCGTGTGCTACTAGCATGTGTACATATAGTATTTTGTAGAGTATGATATTCTCATTGGGTATATTATTTGTCATCCATATTGAAATAATTATTTCACTGTCTCCACACATGGATTTCAACATGGAAATCCACATAGAATATATTTTCATGTTGACCATATTCCTACAAACCATATCTATCACACAATCTATGTACATTGGGAAATCTAGTCCTAGATCAAAAATTAAAATGATAGTTTATGCCCTAATATTGCAAATTGAAATAGCTACTATCTACTTATGTACAGAGGAAAGAGTGTATCTAAATCATTTTATTGTTGTGTGGAAGGTTGGTTATCCCTATAGGACTTCAACCATCTTCTGTCTACATAACCCTTCAACTACTCACCCTTTAGAGTGTCCAATTGTACTGCACTACATCTGTGACAACCTGGATCTTATAAGGGCCTAGCCAGTGCATTGGAACATTCTCGTGTGTTCTTGTAATTTCTATCGTATAGTAATACTAGATCCCCTGCCTAAAATATATTTTTCTTGATGTACCTATCATGCCACACCTTATCTCTACCCTTCAATACTTTTTTATGGAATCCCTAGAGTAATCGATCCTATTTTATCTACAATAATTCCTCTAATATGTGCTTCAACACTCCTACTTCTTCCATTTGTGTATATGTTGCAATGCACAAACTGGGCATGAGGAATTTCATCGACATCACTACTTCTTATCCATACACAAGTCTAAAAGGTCTATGACTATTCAAGCACTTGCAAGTTGTGTGATATGCTGAAAGAACTTGAATTCCAAGAACCTTGTCATCCTTATTAACATTATAGGCCTTAGTGATTGTTTCTCCAAAATATTATTGAAAGTTTTGATTGTGTCATTAGATTAAGGGTGATATGGTGTAATAGTCCTATTTAGAAAGTGTGTGCCTTGTGTTATCTCAAAATCTGACCCTGGAAGGCTACAGACCAGGAAGACCTCAAGTAACTATTTTCAAACCTACTTTATTCTGAGGCTTAGCCTCCTCAACCTAAGAGGGCTCTCTCAAAAGGGTTAATAATTTTGATTATAGTTAAGATGGCTAACTCTTGTGAAACAAATGCAAAAATATGAATGGTGGAAACACATTTAACAACTATCCATTGGGCTTATGGAGTCAACATCACTTCAGTATACAATGGTATTAACCTTACATAGAAGTTAGGGCATTCAGCATTTACATATTCAGAACATATCAACTCAGATAGGACCACACAGCCTATGAATGTATACGGGAAGTTAGAGCACCTTAAGTGAATTCTAAGTGATTACACATTCATACTACTGTAAATATTAGAAAAAGAACAATATCACACATTCTGAACATCAAATCCTTCATGAATCCTGAGAAGCAAAGCCAAACTTGTATTACCAAAACAGAGTATTACATAAGCCAAATATCAGAGTTTTGTCATAAATTTTCCAACATATCCAAGACTAAGTTTCTATATGCTCTCATCCGTACATCCTTGGTTTGGTAGGCACCTTCTACTTTCTTAATTACCAGTTCAGAATCTCCACAAACAACAATGTTTCTAGCTTTCAATTTTATCAAAGCTTCTAAGCCTAAAATCAGAGATTCGTATTCAGCCATATTGTTGGTGCAATCAAAATTTAGTTTGTAGGAGAGAAACTTACTTTCTTTAGTTGGGCTAGTGATCCAAATCCCAGCTCCTGCCCCTTCTTTTCCTGCTGATCCATCAAAGTATAATGACCAGCAGCCCATGGTGTCTCTTTCATCTCCTTGTTGTCCTTCTTGACACTGATTTTCTGAAATATTGTCTTGTGATTCTCTTCCCACTGATTCATTGAAAAGGATAGCTGATCCAAGACCAGTGTCGAATGAATAAATAGGAAAATTTTGAGGCTTGTCTTTGTTGCTTACCATATAAGCCATTCTGGTCTCCCGATACAACCTCCTTTGTTCACCAAACACTGGGATAGTAGCATATGTAAGGTCCATTTGCATTGTGCCCTTGATCTTTGCTACCCACGATCTCGAAAGAAGCATCCCAAACTTTGGTGGAATGTCAGCTACAACAATGTCCATGAAATTTTTTTTTGCTGGAATTTGTGTGAGACCCACAACAACATCTTTTATCAAACTGATGCATTGAACTCTTTTTGAATCAAAGGAGAATAAATCCTTATATGGCCTAGTTACCTCTAATCCCAGTCTTTCCATGATCACCTTGGGCATAAGATTATGAGATGCCCCTGAGTCTAACATAGCATTATGTAAAGTCATATCATGTATGCTAATGCTTATGTAGAAAGGGAGAAACTCTTCATTCTGTTCATCTTCAAGTCTTGGACCCAAACAAATAACATGATTATCTTCTTGTACATTTAGAATATCAGCTACTCCTGGTTGTGAATTGAGCATTTCAACAATTTTACTTCTATATTTGTCTACCTTAAGGATCTCATTGAAGGGGACTGATATCTTAATTTTTGCAATCTCATTCTCAAGGTTAAAAACAGAAACAATCTTCTCAAATTCTTTAGGAGGGGAAGGAATTTGAATATCCTTTTTGACAGGTGGAGAATCATTCTTACCTTCAGCAACCTTTGAGTTTTCCTTCTTATCTTCAACTGCCTTTGAGGCATCCTTCTTGGGCTGTGCTTTGCTTGTTGTAGTAGGGACATTTCTATTCCTGAGATTGTATTGCTTTTGAATCTCAAAGATAGCATGCTGATAGCCCTTTAAAAAATCTGAAGGCTCTTCTCTTGGTTTAGTCATACTGGACTCATCATGTTCTTCCTTAGTCAAGAAGATCCCTGACACTTCTTCATCAAGACAATGGATTGACTCCTCAGGAATTTCGGATTCATCTTCTTCATCCACCAAATTTTGTTGGAAAGGAGGTCTTACTGGAGGATCTGACTGTTGACTTCTGTTCTCTCTTGGCCTTTGCTGATTCTAAGGTCTTCTGAAATGAGGATTCCTAAATTGAGGTTCTCGCTGTGCTGGAGGAGTAGAGGTATTCCCAAGAGCCAACCGATCCATCAGTTTTTCCATGGTCTTCATCATTGTTTCAAACTTATCTTCTGGAGCAGAGGTAGAAGGTTTCTCTTCTTCCTTTAGTTTAGCCTTTGCCATCTTTGATTTCTTAGTAGCAATCATGTTCACCTCCACTTTGATTGCATCGTTTTGCATGTCAGCAAGAGTAGCAGAATCCCTTTCTCTGAGTAAGAGGGAGAAATCAGAGTCAAATGCTTCGGCATATCTCAGTTGTGCCAAGGTCCCAGGAGGTTTCAAATGAGCTGGAATAGAATTGTGTACTTTATTAAACCTCTTGGAGAAGTTTTGGACAGTTTCATCAGGAGCTCTTCTAAGACTGTTGTATTCAGTAAGAGCTTGGATAGGGTTGGTTCTGTTTCCCCATTTCCTTAGAAAACTATCTTCAAATTCTGCCCAACTGTGAATACTTCCAGCTCTGAGAGCTTTGAACCATTTTCTAACTTCTCCAATGAAAGTTTGAGCAAACAATCTTAATTTTACATCTTCATCATCAACTTCTTCTCTGTTAGCAAAATCATTGAATCTGTCTACATGTTCTTCTGCTGTAATGTCTTCATCTCCACCCCATATTGGAATTCTAGCAACATATTTGCTAGGAAGGTCATGTAAAACAACAGGTAGGGCTAGTGGAGCATACCTAGCAGGTACGGCCATAATGAATGGAGGAGCAGTGATGATAGGTACTGTATGAACAGTGGAACCATAACTGATATGAGATGGATTTCCTAGTGTCTGAGAACTACTAGGACTAGCAGAGGCAGAGGATAAAGTGCTGGTACAAAAAGGACTATTTGGACTTTGCAAACCACTGACAAAGGTACTCCAATTTGGAAGGGATAGACCAGTTTTAGACTTGAGTAAGACTTCAAAAGGATCAAGCTCTTTGAGTTGGTTTAAATCTTCCTCTTCTAATAGTAATTCTGAAGTAACAACCTCCCAAAATTCCTCCTTAGCTTTTTGTGACACTAAGGATGAAGTATCAATACCTATTTTTTGTAAATCTAAAATAATTCCAATAAGTTCTTCTTTGTTCTCAGACCTTAACAACACCTCATGAATTTTATCATCTACAATTTTATCTTCAGGACTTCTTGAAAATTCAGGGAGCAAAAATTTCAAAAAAGATGGAGTACCTGGTGTTTCAGGAAATCTTTGTCTGCTCCTTGAAATGGTGTTTGGATTGTCCACAGGAGTAGGTGGATCTGGGTCAGGATTGCTTCGTGTATATCTCCCTCTCGAAGCCACCTTTTCAAACTTTGAAATTGTATGGAGTCACCAAGGTAGAGTGTAGCCTCGAAAAATCTTCTGAGCTCCTACTACCTTCAGAAGTTCAACTTCTTAGTTTCGGGAATGAATAATGTTTAGACTCCCGGCAGAATATTAAGGGCACAAAGCAGATGGACCTTACATATGCTACTATCCCAGTGTTTGGTGAACAAAGGAGGTTGTATCGGGAGACTAGAATGGCTTATATGGTAAGCAGCAAAGACAAGCCTCAAAATTTTCCTATTTATTCATTCGACACTAGTCTTGGATCAGCTATCCTTTTCAATGAATCAGTGGGAAGAGAAACACAAGACAAGCTTTCAGAAAATCAGTGTCAAGAAGGACAGCAAGGAGATGAAAGAGACACCATGGGCTGCTGGTCATTATACTTTGATGGATCAGCAGGAAAAGAAGGGGCAGGAGCTAGGATTTGGATCACTAGCCCAACTAAAGAAAGTAAGTTTCTCTCCTACAAACTAAATTTTGATTGCACCAACAATATGGCTGAATACGAATCTCTGATTTTAGGCTTAGAAGCTTTGATAAAATTGAAAGCTAGAAACATTACTGTTTGTGGAGATTCTGAACTGGTAATTAAGCAAGTAGAAGGTGCCTACCAAACCAAGGATGTACGGATGAGAGCATATAGAAACTTAGTCTTGGATATGTTGGAAAATTTATGACAAAACTCTGATATTTGGCTTATGTAATACTCTGTTTTGGTAATACAATTTTGGCTTTGCTTCTCAGGATTCATGAAGGATTTGATGTTTAGAATGTGTGGTATTGTTCTTTTTCTAATATTTACAGTAGCATGAATGTGTAATCACTTAGAATTCACTTAAGGTGCTCTAACTTCCTGTATACATTCATAGGATGTGTGGTCCTATCTGAGTTGATATGTTCTGAATATGTAAATGCTGAATGCCTTGACTTCTATGTAAGGTTAATACCATTGTATACTGAAGTGATGTTGACTCCATAAGCCCAATGGATAGTTGTTAAATGTGTTTCCACCATTCATATTTTTACATTTGTTTCACAAGAGTTAGCCATCTTAACTAGAATCAAAATTATTAACCCTTTTGAGAGAGCCCTCTCAGGTTGAGGAGGCCAAGCCTCAGCCTAAAGTAGGTTTGAAATAGTTACTTGAGGTCTTCCTAGTCTGCAGCCTTCTAGGGTCAGATTTTGAAATAACACCTTGGTCACTCATTAGAATTCTAGGGTAGCCAAATCTAGTAACAACATTCAAAAATAGAAACTACATAGAAGTTTAAACATCGCAATCATTTATCAATGTATTTTTGGCCCACCTAGGAAAATAATCTATGGCAGTAATAATGTACCTCATTCTTGATCTTCTAATAGGTTGGTTAATGGAACCCACAAAATCTATGGCCCACTTGTCATAGGCTAAAACATAATATGTGGGACTAAAGGCATATCATCCCTTCTAGAGGGTCTCACTAACCTTTGGCAAACATCACAACTCTTACAAAACTCTTTTGCATATGTGTGTATTGTCAACCACCATAATCCTACGCACAAAATAGTTTTTTCCGTGTCTTGCCTTTCATAGTGTGTTCCTGCAACACCTTCATGTGCCTTGACTAGGATCATCATACATTCATGTTTTAGGATGCATCTCCTCATAACCCCATCATCCCCTAAATTTCATAAGCATCTATATGTAATTGATAGTATGTAGCTTCGATGACTAAATGCTTCTCTTGCATGACACTTTAGTTAGTTGACATGATTCCAGAAATCTAGAACTATGTGATTTATATAAATTAGTCATCCACCATTGTAATAGTAAATAGTTGTCCATTAAGTAAGTCATTTACAAAATCTGAGCCTTTTCTCCTATAAAAATTAGAGAAAAATGGTTTGTGCCCAGGTTCAAGCACCTAGGCTTAACTACCATCTCAAAGTCATTCTCTTATAACAATAGAAACCATCAGCAAATATGATCCCCCAACATATGTTTGTTGACCATGTACCTTAGTGCGGAATGATCCATATACAATTCGAATTTATTACCTAAGAGGTAAAGTCAGTATCTCTACAAATCATACACTATGGTCAACCCTTTGTGCTCAATGGTGGTTTATTTCTACTCAACAATAGATAACTTCCTACTAGAAAATTGTTAATGGTGTTGGAAGTCTTCCAACACAAGGGGTCTCCCTGGTATGAAGTCTCAATTAGACCTCACATCGTTTCGAGAAGGAGAACCAAATGGGAAATAGGGTCGATTTCTATAATCTTAGGAATTTTCCTTGTCTGCAATTATCAACATAGATATTATACAAATAATCTTTGAAACAAGCAAGTAAGTTGACATTATGAAGCATACAATTGTAATGTATATAATGTACTTTCACAGAATGGAAAAGAGAGATTGAGCCTCTAGAAGAAAAGTAAAAGTACTATCTGAAAATAGACACACAAGAGCATGGAAAGAATCATTGGTTAACCTACAAAGTAGTTCACAAGACAACAACGATCATAAAAGCAAGTAACAATGCACATTCAACAAGATGCATAACAAAGCCAACAAAATAGTCAATTTTCATTAATATGTGTTCAAATAAACATACACCGCAAACAATGAAATAATAGTTTCACAAGCATTCACGACATATTCCTGAAACAACGTCGGCTCCAAGAGCTTTGTATATTAAGTGAAAGTACCAAGCTACACAATTACAATGATGTGACACTAGCCCTCATAGTGGAAGATTAAGTCACCACTTGATTCTCCAAAAGAATGATCCTCTCTCCTATGCCAAGCTAGAGAAGCCAAGGTGAAAAGTCAAAATTCCATTTGCTTGAGTTATGAGGGTGAATTTATAACAAATGAGGTGACATTTTTCCTCCCATGTGACTCTTGACCTTCCTTCATGACTCTTGAGCTTCCATTTGACTTTTTTAATTCCTATGCGACCTTTGAGCTTCTACATGACTTTAGAAATCTCTATTGACTTTTCATATTCCATGTGGGACCCTTGGGGTTCCACACATTTTACATTTTCTCATTTTTTAGAAATCACATAATTACATTCCACAAATGATGTGGAAAAATATATTGACATATATGGCTTTTGAGAAGCCATGACTTGGCAGTGTTGACATAAGACTTCATTTCATCAATTACAAATTCTTCTCTTTGTTGTTATGACTTCAACTTCTTCATGATGGATCTTTGGTTATATGTAATATTCATCATCCAAAGGATTTGATTATAGCACTAGGCCTCTCATCTCATCTCAATTACATCCATCTATCATGGTTCAAGGTTCCTCTATTCTTGCATGATAGCGTCTCTATGACTTGTCTCCACAAGTGTCCTTCTTGTAACCTCTCTTGTTGACCCCTTTGATCATCATCTTTCCATGATAGGATGTTAACAACTCCAAATGCGGTTCACTCATGAAAAGAGAATATTAGTCCCAAATTTAGTTATTTTATCTTTGATTACTCTTGTGAAAAATATTGTGATGGGAGAATGCATAAGAATTAAAGGAGAATCTTGGAAATGCGTAATGCAGAGAGTTAATAGGAAGGGAGTGAGGGCCTAAACACTATAATTGCACAATGCGTAGTGGTAAGAGAGAGACAAAGCATGGATTTCACATTAGGAAAGTATAGAGGATAAGGAGAGTAGGCTTAGGGACTGCGACTACACAATGTGCAGTGCTTAGGGGAAGGATCAATGTATTGCACAATTGAGCACTGCAAGGACTGGTGGAAGTCCCTACTGTCCATTGATATCATGTAATGCTTAGTAAGGGAAAGTCTGGCTAAGGAATTTCCTAGTTGATCAAGTTAAAGAGGCAAGAGCATCAGGATTGCTCACTAAGAATGTATAGTGCTCAAGGAAGGGAATCTAGGAATTGTTTAGTTGTCAAGAAATGCAAGGATTGAAGGATGACCCCATTGTCCACTAGAAATGCACAATGCATAGTGAAGGAAAGGTTTTTCAAGGAATTATGCATTGGTTAAGTTCAGGAGACAAGAGTGACATGCTTGGGCACTGTGATTGTGCAGTGCACAATTGAGCATGGGAAGGGTCCAAGGATGAACCAACTGTCCACTAGAAGTGCACAACGTGCAACACTAGGTTGGGTTCCTCAAATACTATGCATTGGGAAAGTATAGTAATTAGGATGGATTGACTGAGCTCTGAGATAGATCAATGCACATTCTAAGGAGGTTTTTCTCTATGATTGCATAGTGTCTAGTTCTATAAGGTAATGCTTCATCACTGTGGCTTGGAAATGTGTAGCACATAGTTAGAAGAGGCTGAGGGATCAACCATGAATTGTGCAAGCTTAGAGGACTAGGAGAACTCCAAAATTGACTAAGTGTGGGATCGGTGATACATGAAAGTGAGAGTAAGAGCATACGACAAGTTGTAAACATGATCACACACACTTATACAATCCAACAGATGGCCAGAAGATATTCGGTACCCAAAATCAATATGTATACATTGAAACAACAGTAAAGTGACACTTATCTCCAAGTTTGACACTTAATGTGTACATTTACGACACAAGTGTCGAGTATAATAAAAATTTGTTCTATGCCATAGGAATGTGTCTAGCACATGTTCTGATGATTAATAGCATCCATTAGTGCAAGAGTATGTGCTAGAGTTGCCTCTATAAGGTGTTCCATTGTGCTCTTCAAGATGTCTGAAAACAAGTGAAAGAGACACATGCAAGAGTGAAAGTGACACATGCAAACTCAAAGAAAACACAAGTGATGCATGCAAAAATGAAGGCAAGCTAGAAATGACACTTGTGAAAGATAAACCAAGAAAAAAACGATGCATATAAGTGAAAAAAAAATTGGAAGCAACACTTGCAAAAGAAAAAGAGATAGTTGAGAAAGTCACTCAGAATATGGGACATTACAACCACGAGTGAGAATGTGCTCCTTATAATTCAATAGTACACAGAGATCAAAAGAAAAATATGAATGTGAATATGAAGTTTGGACTAGGCTCTTTAAAAGGAAGAAGACACGTAATTAGGTTTATTATTGATGAGTGTGCTTAGTTCATGTTAGGAAGATAGGAGCCAAGAGTGGATTGATTGACTTGAAAAAAATTCTCACTATCAACAAAGGGTGCATGTTCACTTTCTCCAGAAGATGCCCTCAGTGATTGTCTATGAAAATTGCATATTCTCTATCTCTAGGAACTTGCAAGCACTGTCACCAGACACTGGGCAAGAACTATCCTTAAGAATTATGTAGTCATCATCCTCAAGGAACAACGCAATCACTGTCATTAGGGACTGTGCAACCATTGTCATCAAGAACTACGCAATGACTATTCTGAAGGATTACACAACAATTCTCTCATGGAATGTTAGGCATGTTTAGAAAAAATGTGGTTAGGATACATCACGAGTTAAGCATGTGAAAGAAAATAGTTCATCACTTATAATTCCCACAAGAAGACTTGGACACTTGATCAACATAATCGAAAGATGACATCCATAAGGAGCCTCCAAAATTTGGATGTAGGAAAAATTTTGGAGAGTGTTTTCCACAGTGACAACACAAATGCAATTGGGTGATCTACATCGCCTTCACCTAGTTGGGCCAACACAATGGATGACACATCTATGTGCACATGAAAATCTTTGCTCTAGTCAAGAAAGATCAGAATGAGCGCGCTAACCATATTTTCCTTCAGCATATCTAAGGCCTGTTGACACTCCTCCATCCATTTAAATAGGACCCCTTTCTTCAGCAGATGCTCCATGTACTAGTAGAAAAACACAAATTAGTGACTAAAAAAACTACTAAAAACCACATATAAATGACTATGTTTGGTCATGTGACCATTAGTATGTGATTAACAATATCTTATCTGTGTGACCAATTTATTCATATTTAACTTAGTCATTAATTGGTTTTATCAATTTTATTGTCTAATGGTATATTTAATCGTGAATTTGGTCATTGATTTAGTCATCAATTTCCACATTTAATGATCAGGCAAACAGATAAATGACTATTAGAAATGACATTTTTTTTACTATGAACAACGACCAAAATTTTCATATAAATGACTATTAGTGGCTAACGTGCATTGTCTTATCTCGTAACCAACATTTTGGTCATTAATTGGTTTCAAGCAATGACTAAAATTTGTATATAAACGACTATTAGTGGCTAATTTATAGCATCTTATCTCATGACCAACATGTTGGTCATTAATTTCTTTCCTCTAGTAGTATATTTGGTTGTGAAATGAATAATTTAGTAGTGAATTTGTGATTACAAATGATGACTAAATTCTGCAGATATACAATCGGTAATAGCTAATTTATAGTATATTATAACACGACCGAAATTTAGTCATATTTCTTTGGTCATTAATTGGTTTCAAACGATGACTATAAATTAGTATCTAATTTATAGTATCTTATAACGCGACCAACATTTTGGTCATAATTCTTTGGTCATTAATTGGTTTTCTCAAGTGATCATGTCGTAGTATATTTTGTTGTGTATTTGGTGATTAATTGTGGTTATTAATGACTAAATTTATGACCAAATTTATGACTAAATATACTACTAGACGATAAAATTGAGATAACCAATTAATGATTAAGCTAAATATGACTAAAAGTTGGTCTCTTTATAAGATACTATAAATTTGCATCTATTGGTCACCGACTAAAAAATGTTCGTTTATATGCAAACTTTAGTCATTTTTTTAGTAACTAATTAGCCATTTTGTACTAATGACATAGCCCTTGTTCCTTGATCTCCACAATGACCCATACGAGATTCATCCTTGACTTGATCTTCATAAAATTGTGCTTCCTTCTGTTCATAGAATAGAGGTACTCGGCCTCTTCTAGGCCTATGGCCTCCTTCACCAATTTTTTTGACAACACAAGACTTTTGCAATCCTCAATTATTCCTTAATAATTTTATCACAATTGACTCCAAAAACTAAAACATTTGTTCGGGCACTAAGGGGCATGCTTCAAATATTAGTGCTTACTAGGCACCAAAGGGTCTTCAAATGTGACCTCAAGACAATCCTAACCAATGTAGAAATTTTGAATAATATGATACTTATTCACAGAGATTATCCTGACTATACACTATTTGCGGAATGCATGCATAATACATAACCTCCTCTACGTTGATCATCAATTTTGCGGAATTAAGAAACAATCGCATGCGCACATTGAAACATCAATCACACATATCAACACAGTATGTACCCAGGGAAAGCATAAAGCTGAAAACCCTCAACTATCTGTATATTATATTGATTGAGAACATGTAACAATACATAATACAATACTCTTCGCAAGTACTCAGTACTATCTCTACCTGTTACACACAAACTAGCTCAGATTTGAATCAATCACAGGTTCAAATCTCCTCCACTGCTTGCTTGCCTCCACTGCACAATCCTGCATGAGAATACTGATGAATGAATGATCCAAATTCGTATTTCCCTTGGATATACCACGCAATCCTCATTGGAAATACTCAATCCATTGATTGTACAAATCTCATGCACAACTATAGTCACAACTGACAGCTGTCTTGCCCTTTCACTCACCTCTAACACTTGCCTCCACTGAACTGTCCATGCACTGAGTTAACTGATGTATTCTTCAGTTGATTTATGAGTTAATAATTAGTGAATTAATCAATAAATAATTCACACCACTCATCACTTAGTATATTTGTCAGTTAGACTAAATACAACTAGTTCAACTAAGTCAAACTGAACACAACTCCATCAACTCCTCATCCAACTCCACAGAACTCAATCACTGAAGTCCTAACTGAAGTCCCATGCAATAGCTCAAGTTAACCCATAAGAACCACATATTTCCTTCTGGCAGCTGCATGTGCCACATCTGTAGCTCGAACTGAAGTGCTCCAAGAGGATAAGATAATGTTTATAGTCCAAATATTATTAAGAGCTAATAATATTCGATTGTTCTATTTTTAGCCTGGCAGTCTAAAAATAGACTCCGCTCATATGTCTAAAAATAGAGGTCCATCTATTTTTACCAACTTGACCAATCATCCACAAATAGCATCCTGCAACTCATAGACCATGATCCATATGTCTAAAAATAGACATAGTCTAAAAATAGACTGCGCCAAAAATAGCCAGCAGGCCCACTTAGTGAAGGTGACTTCTTTTCACTAAGCTCCATCATCTTGTTGCATTTTCAGCAATTTTCCATATTCAACAAGGGTTTTATTTCCCTATTTTTGATTCCTTCAAGGCCTGATATGCGGGTTGTTTGATTGACAAAGGTGATGCTGTTGAGGACTGGAAATTTTTAAATTCTTCGGTGTTGCGCTATATTTTTCAGGATGATTTATTTTTGGTAAGCGAAGTCTTTATTGTTACAAGTGGGTCACATAATTTCCATGTCAGGAGAATTATCCCCGAAGGGAAAGTTTTTAAATATACAAGACATTTCCTTTTCGGGATGACAATGTACTTCTTCAAATATATATCTCTTGAGGTGTTTTGTACAAGAATAATATAGTTATTTGGCCAACCACACAAGGCACAGGTGACAAGCATCCTACCTACCTTCCTTTATGATACTTTTGAAGGGGAATTTTGTGGATCCCTAGAGTTCGCAAGGACAAGGTGGGATCCCCTTGTCAGTTGAGCCAGATCGACTTACTATCTACGATATCATAGGATCAAGTGCCCTAACATTCCCTTGCGAGTGCATTTACAAATTATTGTAGTGTTGTGAAGGTGCAACGCCTCTTTTGATTTGTATGACATTTAATACCTAGTTGGTGTCGGGGAATATGGAGCGGACAATTGACAAGCTGGACATGGACATATCACTACTAGAGGCCTTTATTTGGGCCATCTTGGATGTTGAGAGGGATTTTTCCCAACATACCTACTCCAACAATGGAGTGAATCTTCCCTTATCACAACGACATACATTGCTTTATGATCGGAAACCATGTGCCCCCCCATCCACTAACAAGGAAACTTGGCTTCAACATCACTCCAAACGACCTTTGATTCAAAGAAGGACGAGGATAAAAAATGTCAAAATCGCATCTATGATAAAACTCTCGATTTTTGGTCACGACATTTTATGCGACTGTGTGGTAAGTTTACAAAATTGGGTTCTGGTTGGACAACATGTTTTTGCTAGTGTACGGGATATAGACATGTAGGATTGGGTTTCTGCACAATGGTCACCTATTTTGGGATATTTCAGAAAGGTGAGTGTTAGGCCCCTATACTACTAGTGTAACCCCTTATTGTTATTAGTACAACCCCCTTATTATATTGATGTACCCATGTAGTGCCCATATTGTTACTATTGTGCCCCATAGAAGCCCACTATTGTTATTATGTGCCCTTACATTATTATTGTTATGTCAGCTCTGATTATATTATGACCCCTTAGACTCCTATATATAGAAAGGAGGTCTTTTCGTTTGTATCATCAAAGACTCACTCATTTTTGTAATGTAAAGGAGGTTGCCCCCTTGAAGAGGCTGAATTCTAAGGTGTTGATCTAGCTTTTCTATCTTTTCATGAGCTAGTTTCATAACATTTGGTATCAGAGCTTTGGATTCTAGGGTTTCACTGCTCCAAACAGGTCATCGTGGAATTTTCGCTATACCTTCTTTTCTGCGATGCTTCAGAAGTGAAAAAAAAACCCATTTGAGAAGAAATCGGTCTGAACCTTCACTCCGAATTTCAGATCTTGTCTCGCTATATTTTCGGAGATATAGTCTGAGGAAGTTAGGGTTTTTGTAGACCCCTGAATTACAATCCAAACAGGTGACCTGGGGAAAATCATCATAACTTTCTCTCTGAGCATCGGATTGAAATTTTGTAAGAAGGTACAGAAAGTGGACGGAATGTAGTTTCTTGTATATATTTTATCAGAGCAAAAATGGTGGCCTTACCAAATGGGAAGACACTTAAAGGTAAAAATGGATCATGATAGTCTTAAATACTTTCTAGAACAACTATTATCTTTAGAAGAACAGAAAAATGGGTCGAAAATATGATGGGTTATGACTTTGACATCATCTATAGAAAATGGAAGCAAAATTTTGTTGCAAATGCACTCTTAAGAAAGGATGAGGATGTGGAAGCATTGTTTTGTGCTATTTCTATTATCCAACCAGATTGGATAAATGAAGCAAGGGATGAATGGAAGAAGGACAAAGAAGTATGGCCACTTATTCAAAAGTTGCAAAAGATCCCAATTCAAACAATATTGCCAGAAATTGAAGAGGAAGGAAAAATCATATTGGAACCTAGAGCAGTCACAGAAACAAGAACCTGACAACTACGAAATCAATCAACTTCAGAGTATCTCCTTAAGTGGAAGAACTTACCCACTGAAGATTCCACATGGGAGGACAAGAATTCTATACAGAAGCATCAAGAACTACTCAAGCGTTGAGGACAACACTTTTTGAAGGAGAGGGGAACGTTAGGCCCCTATACTACCAGTGTAACCCTTTATTGTTATTAGTACAACCCCCTTATTATATTGATGTACCCATGTAGTACCCATATTGTTACTATTATGCCCCATAGAAGCCCACTATTGTTATTATTGTGCCCTTACATTATTATTGTTATGTCGGCTCTGATTATATTATGACCCCTTAGACTCCTATATATATAAAGGAGGTCTTTTCATTTGTATCATCAAAGAATCATTCATTTGTGTAATGTAAAGGAGGTTTCCCCCTCGAAGAGGCTGAATTCTAAGGCATTGATCTATATTTTCTATCTTTTTGTGAGTTGGTTTCATAGCATTAAGAAGACTGATGAACTCATGGTATACCATTCATTTCTTACATAGGGATGACTCAAGCCACATATTGAAGACCCCATGGGTATGTGGATGTAGCTTTCTTTAATTAAGCAGATGGTATGTCGATTTTAACCCCCTCTTGGACACACCAAGGAATAATCTGGTGTGGGTTAAACTCCCCTGTTTTTCTATGGAGTTTTGGACATGCCAAGTGATGGTGGAGATCAAGAATGTTGTTGTCTATTTCATTTATACGAATCCTCGTGCTTTGGGAGCCCGGAACAAGCAATCACATTGATACTAATTGAAGTAAATTTTGCGGTGGGCCACCCTGATAACATCAATTTCACATTGGACTCTATTCAAATTCGGCATAGACTGGATTACTAGGGCATCCCTTTTAGATGCCTTCTATGTCATCAAACAAGACATCTACTTTCATGGTGTCCTCAGAGAAATCACAGCCCGAAGGGTGCTCATAGAAGTAGGTTTAGAACTAGATCTAGAAGAAGATCTTTTGCTAAACACGTACATACATAATCTAAAAAGGTACTACATTTTCTTCTAATGATCCTTCTTTGCTTCTTTACAATTCACATTATGGACACTCTTATTCCCCTCCATCCTCGCCTATTCACTTTCCTGAAGCCATATTAGGCTTGGTCCATTCTTGTGATCAATGTTGTCAGTATCCTCCATCTATTGGGGACATACGAGCTGGTCCATTTGTGCCCTTTGAGGTACCTTCCCACTCAACCTCCCCTAGGTCCTCTGATCCTCCTCCCCCCTTGAAATCCCCTGATATTCCAAAGATTAATGCTCATGAGGAATCTACCCATGTTCCCTCTAGATCTAGTCCTTTTATTTATTCATCTTAGGTTCTCACCCCTTCCCCTGTGATGGATCCTCTTTAGCCACCCTCCCCTCATAATTCAGTCAAGAACAACCTAGACTTCATGATGTTGAATCCTGAGATGGACCTTTCCTCCCATACCATATTCAAAGGCAAGGGTCATCATTCTTCACCTGTCATCAGCCCAAAATCTTCTAGAAACATCATTATTCGTAGGTGGGAGGTACGGGTAGCTATCACTTCTGAGGTAAATTTGTTGGAAGACCACTTCAGTTCTAAGACTCTTCTGATTTGCATGACGCCCCTATCATTGATTCCTTTGAACCTAAGTCCCTTAGAGAAATTGATCCCTCTGAGAACCTGCCCAAATGAATATTTTATCTCTTAACATGCATGGTCTGGGGGATGCGACTTAACAGATTTCCTTGCGACACCTTTTCTTTAATACTTGACCTTTCATCATCCTCATTTGAGAGACTATGGCTACTCTGAAAAAAATCAATATTATTTTCATTCTATCTATCCAGATTGGTACATGGTTGTTGTTGATTCTTACAGGATGTCAGGAGGCCTTGCTGCCCTATGGGACCCTAAATGGGAAAATTTGAAGGCCCATAAATTCTTTGTTGTTATTTTTATTGCAGGTCACTTTCATGGTATAATTGAACAGATTCACATTTGGAACTTATATGCTCCATATGATGGGAGACAGTCCTTCTGGGACCGTGTGGAATCATCCGACATATTGAAGATCAAGTCACTTATTATTGCTAGAGACTATAATGTGACTTTATTTGAGGATGAATTTTGGGGGTTTCAGTGCAAGGGTGAAACTCTTGTTGATCGATTGCAATCCCTCTTTTATGAAAACCATTTAGTGGACATATGCCCCATTCCTATCACTTCTACATGACACAAAGGAAGAAGTGGCGAGGAGCACATTGGCAAAATATTAGACAGATTTATGGTATAGGAGAATTTGGTTGAAATATTTGGAAATTTGATGACATGGGTAGAAACGACTTACATCTCAGGCCATATTCCAATTTTGTTACAATGGCGAATGGAATCGGTCCGTAAAGGAATACCTTTCAAATTCAATAGAGTATGGCTAGAAGATGAATACTTTAAAAGTTTGGTTTTGACTACATCGAAGTTGTGTGTAGTACCATTGGGGACGTCGGCTATGGACAAAATCTCACATAAATTAAATACCCTAAAGATCCAGGTCTAAATATGGGAGCAAAAATAAAAATAAAAAATAAAAGGTACAGGTATTTGAAGCTGTTAATTGAGGAAACTAAGATACTTGGGTATGTTATGGCACATACGGTGCCCACACAATAGACTTTGGAACTTTTGAAGCAATTTGAAGGAAGGAAAAGACACATTATTTAGATACAAGAGACAACTTGGAGACTAAAAAGTAGGGCTCTATGGCTCAAAGAGGGGGATAGAAATACAATTTTTTTTCACAAATATGAAAACCATATAAAGAACATAAACACTATTTGGCACATGAAGGGGGTTGGAGGGAAGTGTGTTTACTCCACTAAGGAGATCCACAGTGAGGTTGTACATTTTTTTCAAAACATCTTCAGAGCCAGAGGAGAATTAAGTACTGAAGATAAACTTTGGGGAGTGGAGGAATATCTTATGATGTTCAATGATGAAACAAATGAAACTCTTTTTTGACCAGTGTCCATTAATGAAATCTTATAGGTGTTGAATTGTTTTGCAAAAGATAAATTTCCATGACCAGATGGTTGGAGGGTGGAATTTTTTTACACTTCTTTAACCTTATGGAACAGGAATTACTGGAGCTAGTAGAAGAATCAAGGATCACTAGGCACATTTTGGGTTCTATAAATTCTACTTTACTTTCTCTTATCCCGAAGGTATCAAATCCATCCTCCTTTCTAGAATTCAGATCGATATCTCTATCTAATATTACATATAATATTATTTAAAAAAATATTATGGAGCGTATTAAAGGGATTATATCGGTTCACATATCCATGGAGAAATTTGGTTTTATGCACAACAGATAGATACATGTTGCCACTGCCATAACACGTGAGTGTATACACTCCATACATAGCGAGAAATTGGAAGTGGTAGTTATGAAGGTCGATCTGCAAAAATCATACGACTACGTGGACTAGTCTTTCCTCATGATAATCCTTATGGTTTGTTGTTCTTATTAATGGATACCCTTCAAAAACAATTTGAGCAAGATGAGGGCTAAGGCAGGGGTGCTCAATCTCTCCCCTATTATTCATTCTTGTTATGGATGGTATAAGCTGGAAGATAAATGTGGCAAAAAACTTGGGGACTTTCTGTGGATTAAGAATGAAAAATGTGACAAATATCTCCCACTTATTATTCGTCAATGACATTCTGACATTTAGAATGGTATCCAAGGTATAATGGATGTTTTTTCACAACATTTTTCATTGATATGGTGAGGCGTCATGATTAATAGAAAATGGCAAAAAATCCATACTTTTGTTCTCAAGTGGAGACCATATAGAGATAGACGATATTGCTGGAATATTTGGCATGGGCACCAGACTACTGAAGGAGGGATTTAATTATATGGGATTTAAGCTAAAGCCTAACGATTATCAACTTTGGGACTAGATATGGCTTCTGACAAAGTTCCATAATAAGCTTAAATGTTGGACACATCGTTTGCTTTCTTTGGGTGGTAGATGCACTCTGGTCCATTCCATTTTGCAACAATTGTCTGTATAATGGGCACATTTATTTGTGCTTCTATCATGTACCATTGCAGATATTTGTTCTATTATATCTCGTTCCTTATGGTCGAGCACTGGATTGGTACATAAATTTCATTTGGTAAATTGGGACACTATCTCTAGACCAAAGGAACTTGGCGGTTAGAGAATACTAGACACAAATGTTGGAGAATACTAGAATTTAGCACACACAAAAACAACACCATTATTTTTAGACAAAATTCCCCGGAAAAACCCCAACTTGGGAAAATTGGTGCAGCAAATGAGGGTTTTATCTTATTATGCAGTAGTGAAATCTAAGTACAATCTATGGATGCCCAAATGGAAATCTAAACAATAAGAAAATATTGGAAAAATTATTTGAGGGAATTACCCTTCCTCCACAAGCAATCTCGACACCACTTCTCTTCATAAACTCTTCCTCCAAGGCCCTCTATGTCAACCTCTACACTGCTCTACACAATCCCTATGATGTCTAGCCTATGAACTACCTATGATGAATTCTTTTTTCATGTATCTTCTGAGGAAATCACTTCTACGACACTCTAGACCCTATGCTCGACCTCTAGAACTAAAAACAAATTTCTCTCTAGTAAAATCGAATTGTTGTTGAAGTAACTGCGCAATCCTATATGTTGCCTCAATGGGAATAACTCAGCCCCTTATTGATGGCTCTCTGGATCTAGAAAACTTCCTCCGATCATTGTCTCTACCCCTCACTGACCTTGCTTCGATCTTTGGCTCTCCGGCAACTGCTGTCGCTCTCTGGAAATCGATCTGCTAAGAAAATTTAACTACATAAGTGTCTTCTCCAAGTGCCACTTACTTCTTCTTATAGTCCTTTCTTGGGACTCCAATGGCCAAGATTAAATCTTAATAAGTGGCTAGGATCATTTTGAAGTCGATCCATGTGATTTTCTAGATGATTCTCACCTTGACTTAATTAATTCTGATTAATTAACCATATTCCTTAAGTTTAGACTTAGGAAATATTTAAAAACTGGATAATAACGTAATTAAGTCACTTCTAGGTGGAATTTCCAAAAACGATATTTGGGTTCTGGATGTCACAACCTTGGTGAAAATTCCATGTGATAAAATTTAATAAAGGAAAAATAATAACCATGGTTGATGGGACACTTATTCCACGCTGAATTTTGGGAAAGACATCCTATTGTGGTTGTTCATTGATTTATTAATGACTAAGGAATTTGGCAAAGGCAATAATAAAGGAAAAATGGCATTTTGGCACATTTATTTATGAAAATAATGGAAATTAGGAGAAAAGGGAAGTGAAAGGTCATAGGTTGCATGTGAGGAGCAAATTGAAGGAAAATAACGGAAAAATAAGAAAATAGAGGCCTAATTGATAAAAAGGCTTTTGAAGATTAGTTTGTAACCTTTTTTCAGTTCATTTTTGGATCTCTCTCATTATTCTCTCTTTCTCTCTCTCACTCTTGGACACTTATAGGTTTCCTGGAGCACTCATGGAGTGTGTGGCATACTTGGATTTTTGGAGCAAGAAGGCAAAGGAAGAGTAGGAAAGCACAAGAGGACATCGAGATCAGCAACTACAACGGATTTTGCTTGCAGGTACTGAGTTGCATGTATGTTTTCTTCACTAGTTTTAGCATGCATGGCATATGCATGTGGTTTATTGGTCATGATTTGTCACTAGCATGGAGGATTTCCTGGATTGACAATGGATTTGTGTAGCCTTTCCATTTCCTGGATAGCCATGGTGATTGTGGATTTATTTCCTTATTTTGTTTGGTTGGTTCTCATGTTTCCTTTAGCTTGGGTTTAGTTACTAGTTCATGGAAGCCCTAGTTGGACAAATGCTCTAGAATCCTTGTAAGAGCTTGGGTTGAGTTACTAATCTTGGAAGCCTTGGTTGGAAAAATTCTCTGGAATCCCTAGGTGGGTAGAGTTACTAGTACTAGAAGCCTTGATTGGACAAACGATCTGGAAGTCCAGAATAAGTTGTGGGTTGAGTTACTAGTCTTGGAAGCCTTGGTTGGATCAAACACTTTGGAGCTCTGGGAGCCTTGGGTAGAGACCAATCTGATGATGCTTTGTGATGTCCGATGGTGAGTTGGAATCACTATTTGATGGGTTGAGGTGGAAGGTCTCTGGAAGCCCTCGATGCTTTCGGATTGATGTGTTCTATGAGATCTGACATTCAGGCTTAGAGTATGGCACAGTAATTAGGTGGTTAAGAAACAAGCTCAAAATTCAAAGTTGTCGGATCGGTGTGGATCTTGGATGACCACATAGTGCTCGTCATCCTAAATCAGGGCAACTCATTTCATGTGAAACGGACATCATATGCTCCTAGAATCATATTTTGTTCACTTTCCCAAACAGGATTTTTTTTTTTTTTAATTGACATCCCAGTGAGCAGTCCATACTGCTGACTTGGCATTGACTGGGAAGGTGTATGTGGTAGGCTGACTGGTCAATGAGCTCAATGAATCATGTTGTGCCAAGTGGCGCATTTTCAATGGTGCAATTTGGCGTATTATTATTGGTTGGTTGGTGGCCAACCATGGGTTGACATGTGGCTCAACCAGAGGCCGCCACGTGATAGCCCAGGGGCCACCAAAATTATGGTTCAAGTCCGGGCAGAGGTAGTGGGGATCGAACCCGCGACCAACAAAAACCGAGCAAAGTCATTTACCAATATGTCAAACCATTGTTACTTAATATATATAGAACTCCACCCATATTTGAATTTCATTAATGTGTCATTCGGAGGTAGGGCCAACCCGTGGGGGCTGGCACTTAGTTGCACCACCAGCACACGACCACCAATGGAGAGGAGCGGGAGGGCCCGACCGGCAAGGGTGGGCCATTGGGCTTAGCCACGGGCACGTTGTGCCCCACATGCCCAAAATTTCAGACTTAAGGTCGAATTAAGGCGCCCACAATTTGTGCTAGAATTTGGGCAAAATGGCACTCTGTTAGCACATTCTAGGGAGAAATTGTATTTTAGGTGCCAAATTTTGGGGAGTTTGTAGATCAAATAGCAACCAAACTTGGGAAAATATAACCGGATGAGTTTTTTACCAAATGAGTTTGTTACACTGAATTTTGTCACCCTGACTATCTGCAGTATGTGGCCTCATCAATAGCCACATTGTCCTCTTTGTCAAGCCCCATACCTCTGCTCTTCATGTCAAAACC
>APFE031642988.1:0-52410 GCA_000404065.3 Pinus taeda
GAAGCTCAATCACCAATAATCGATGTTTTCTATGCAGAAGGACGTGGAAACAGGGGATCATCGAGCAGAAACAAGAAGCAAAGGGAAAGCAACTGCTGTCCCATCGCTAGGGAACCGGATGCGGACGCGATCAAGTAAAATTAGAGCCGAATGATCCAGGAAAAGAACGTGGGACGCCAAGACGGAGAACGCAAGAAAGGAACGAGAAGAACTGAACGATTAGCGAATCCCTCAGGATCTGTGATCCTGAGGGATCACTGCTTTAGCTTATCTTTTGTATCTAGATATCTCCGTCATTTCTGTTATATAAAGATACCACGCCATTGAGCGTGGGGGATCGATTATTGTAATCACATGAGTCGGAACAGCTTTGAGCATTAAGTTTTGCTGAGACTTGATTTTGTGTATCTTTGTTAATGCAATCAATATAAAGAACTTTGTGTTCACTTCGTCTCTGCATCTGAAGTAGCTTCAAGCGGTGTACCATTGGTAGCCAAGGGCCCAACTCCGACGGTCACTCGCTGTTGTATCATACGGTGATCGGTGTGGTTTGATTATTTCCTTTGTTCCAGCAATCTGATATATCTTTCACATGATAGACTATGCTTCTCAATTAATCTCTGAATCTGAATAAGTTTCCTAATTCATGTCTCTGTGTTATATAAAGTGAATTTATTTGAATTGCATCCCGGTATTAGTATGACTGGTATCATCATTGGATTCACACAAAATAAGTGTTTGCGAGATTTGAAGACAATATCACTTTGTTCAGAAATAGTCACATCATACATTACTCTCAGATTGTTGTAATAGCTTAGAACGTGTGCATCCGTTTAAGTTTGCTCTTCCATTGCGTTTACTGTTCCAATTGAGTTAGCTGTTCCATTTGATTGACGTTTCCTGTTTGCTGTTCCATTTACTTATGCTGTTTATTCGATTACTGCTGTTCCATTTAATTCCTGCTGTTCCATTTCATAATTGCTGTTCCATTTACTTTCGCTTATCTGCCTTTGTTGCTTTCGCGTGATAGCAGGCCTAAGACTGTCGTGAGCCCAGCAAGACGCTGCCTGACTCCCAGATCTATAAGCCCATGCTTTGGTTTCCTTCTTTATCAGTTTCTAAAGGGAAGGGTTATTGGTTCCGTACCCTTGACTGATCAAATTGATTTGTGTGATTTTATCCTTGAGTTGATTCAGTTACAGTTTAGTGTCTGTTTCCTTTCAATTCATTAGAGCACTATACTACCGAGCATTACTTGGGCAAAACAGCCTCGGATTGAGTTACTCCTTGAAAGAACAAAACGATCCCGGATTGACTTAATAATGTGGAATAATTGGTGGTGTGAGAGACCCTAGTCATCGCTCTACATCAACCACATCTTCTTACCATTTCTCCTCTTGCTTTGATTCACCTTATTGACTGCGTGTTGTTTTGGTAAAAACTTATCCTTGCTGGTGCAGTTATCTATTAGCTCTTTTAGCCCTTCCACTGGCTTCTAATCCCATAACAACTTCATGTAGGTCCACATAAATGATTTTAACACCATGGGATCTGAATCCTGTGTCACAGTAACTTCTTTAGGTTTCTCCTTTTGTGGGACTAGTGACATCTGATTCTTAGACCTAGAAGCACTGAGATCATTACAAACTTTCCTTGCCTCCAAGAACGTCTCTTTTTCTCTATGTAAATCAAACCCAACATTCTTCTCACCAGATATTAAAAACCATAGGTCTGATGCTAGATGTACGCCTTCGACCTTGTCTTCACTAGTGGGTATACCGCTTTGTGTGACTTTGTTGATACTGAGATCATATTTGTGTGGCTTAGATCTCATCATCTGAATATTCTGTGTCGATAGTTGGTTTTTCTTCTCCTGCATATTCACTATTAATACTAGGCCATCTTTTATAATGTGATCAAATTGCTAACAATATTGACAAGAATGGTGAGTGGGATTTTAACAATCATGCGCAAAGTGTCCTAGTTCTCCTCAGTTGTAGAAAACTATTTGGCCTCGACCTCTTCCAGCTCCTCCTCCTCATCCTCTTTCCCAAACTTGGAATCCTTCATGAACCACAGGTGAGCCTTGATTGTTTTGCACATGGTTTTGAACATGTATTATGTACATCGAATTCCTATCCATATTCAATTCATAGCTTCGACAATTCCTTTCATCATGAACAACAGATTTACAAAAGTGTTGGCTATGTGGGGCTTGACCCATGTTCAGCGTTAGTTAGTGAAACAAATCCCTACACTACTGTCCCTTTCGGCATCAATTGTCAGAGCGTGGACCAAAGTCTCACCCAAAGCAGTATGGGGAGTTGCTAGAACCAAGTTTCCGCACCCTAAGATGGTCGTGATGTCGGTTTATACCCTATGTTACTATTTTTTCATAGGTCACTAAGCTTTAGGTCTCTGTTACTCTAGCCCTTTATTCCATCCTTTAGTGCCTCCGCGAAGGTGTACAGTTCACCTTCGCACAACCTTAATCCACGGTTCAGGTACTTTCATGTTGCTATGATAGCGTATTGTACAGGTTCCCAAGTTATCTGATGTGTTTTACTTATCTTACTAAATAATCACAGTTAGCGCTGCGTAAACTGATATTCTTACTTGCATTCAATTAACCAATATAATCACATGCATTCGCACATCACATGAACATTAGAAATGAAACCCAAAACACAGTATAACCAGATGAATTAACAGGAACTAAATACACAGAATTTGCATAATACTTCTCTTTATATATATCTTCAAGTTATTGCAGACTCTACCTGCCCTATCCTCACAACTGTAGGGGTCTACACACTCAGCTACAAACTTCCACCCTAGGCCTCTGTGCACTTAGTTGGAGAGCCTTTACCTATGCTAATACCCAAAACACTTATACTTCTCTACCAAGACCCGTCACATCATTGTTCTCTATCCACTTCTAAGTACTTAGAACTTACTTACCTAGCTCTTTTTATACAATCCCATGGTCCGCAAACCATGGGTAGATGTTTACAGCCGACTTTACACTTTACAAAATAAGGCGGACAACCCTTTATGAATCTTGACATCTTTGCACTCTACGACCATAAAATGTGGAGACTTTACAACTTTATTACAAAATTGACACAAAACATGGGCTTTTAGCCCCAAAACTGTCCCCGGGGGATCTCGTTCCCAATAGGCCCATAACACAAATATGGTGACTCGCCCTCGAGTCACTCTTTGGGTGTGGAGATCTTGGCGCAAAGTCCTCCCAGCTCAACCTGTATGACCGCAACCTCGGCAATACACTGTGCAGCCACCTGCTTTGCTTCTTCAACCAATTTCTCTTTCCCTAGTCCTAAACTGTCGTTCTGAAGCTTCTGCTGAGTTGCTTGTAGATTCACAAGATTTCCTTCAATAGAGGTCATGACTGAGTAAGCCTCATCCAACCAGGGCTTCAATCATGCCTTCAACACCACCTCCTTATGCTGCACTGCATCTACTTGTTCTTTCAACTGCTTGGCCTCCTGCAGCTTTCCCAGTCTCTGCATGAGAGTGACGGTTTGTGTTGTACCTTTTACTTCATCATAGCACCACTACAAGTCTCATGCTTCTATCTCTAGCCACTGTACATTAGGGTCCTCCTACAAGCTCGTCAAGACCTTGAATGATTGTTCAAAAAGTTGTGTGCAATCTACTATTGCAATTTCTACTGCCACTATCACCTCTATGGCAGTGGTCTCAATCTTCTCCTTTACTTCTGTTGGAGTTGAAAGCTAGCCTTCAATTGTAATTCCATAATTTGTAGGTTCAACTCCAACTGAAACCTAGCCATCTTTGTGAAAGCATTGTGGACCCTTGTAGAAAGCTTGCGGATGCACACCTCGATCAATTCTTCTTCAAGAATGGCAAACTCTGAGACCATTCGACATGCCTCCTCCACAACCTGAATTATATGCTTCTTTCGGTCGATTAGCTCAGCCATGAAGGCAATGGCAGAGTCTTAATGTAGGTCCATTTGTTCATTATTAATCCTCTACTCATTGATCACTTGTAAAGCCCAATGTTCATGGACCCTCAGCTCTACGATCACTCCATCCTACAATAGGTGGAGTGCCTCGCCAGGGAGAGCTGCCAAGTTCAACCCTGCTCCCTTGAGGGTGATAACAGTGGGCCTGTCAACTTCATTCTCTGTGGTTAGTGCTCCATCTGGCAGCGCTATCGTATTGGAGAACTTTGTGCACGGCATCTCGGTAGCATTTCGGCAGCTTCTGAAGTACCGATCGCGAGGCTGGTGGACACCATGCCAGTATTAGATACACGGGTCTATAGCTCCTATAGACCTGCGTAGATGGCTCCCAATAATAACTGCTACTACTGTTAAAATTGTTGTAGTGCCTTTGCGGTGACATCCAGCACTGTGTCTCCAATGTCATGCAAGTCGTCCTCTGTGAGGGTGATTGGATCCAGTGATGCCTTAGTGGCCTTATATTTCTTCCACGACCCTCCTCTCTCTTGTTCCCTTGGACACTTGATGCGAGCCAATGTTTCTTGTGAGTCCGCTCCATGCTACTATGTTTGTTCATTTGTTTCCTCCTCTGCGTAAGGTGAAAGTGACATTGCGCCTTTGTCAAAGCCCTACTCTATTCCACCTATCTACTTTTCTATCTGTTAAGTAGCATCGCACTCTACCTAGGCCTTGTCAGTGGCCTCCTTCTTCCTCTTTTTGGCAAACTATGCCATCTTGAGCTTGGCCTGCTCCTTTTTGCATTGCGTGGAGGACTTTCTCACCTCCACCACCAAGTCTGAGGTAGTACGCCACTCTGCTGGCCAGTGATCATGAACTGCATCAATTTCATTGTCTATTGCCAAGTAAGGCAATTCATACGATGTCTATGTAGTTTCCTTCCATGCCTTAATCGATAAATGGTGAAAATTTTCCTTGAACTCCATGTACCCTTGCAGGTTGGCAAACATAGTATGTGACAAATGCAGTTTGCAATTGATAGCCATCGGATGTTCATCTCCATCAAGATCCAGAAGATCTTGCTATCCTTGATGCGCTATGCATCATTGGTCACCCATAGAGAAGTGTACTTCATTGCTTCTAGTAGGTCCGACATGACCGAGGGGAATTGACTGTCCTTCAGCAACTACCATGCTACCAATACAATAAATAGCAAGAGCCACGTGTAGTGGAAAGTCTTACTGAGATCCTATGCCTCACGACAGTTTGCAAGGAACTCACTGAAGAGATAGTGCACCCAATTGAACTAGACTCCTTTGGTGCATTAGGCTAAAAGAATAATGACTGGTGTCGACACCTCATCTGTGTGACACTTCCTCATAACCTTCCTTGCCAAAATCTATGTGGCCACCTTGACTGCAGGGTCACTGATACTTGAGATGGCATAGCTCTGCAGCTTCTTTACGAGCTTGAATTTCTCCTTCATAGCCTCCGTGAGGGCCTGCTCGCCACCTTTTCCACCAAACGTCATGGCTAGATTTTCCCATGTGTAGGGCAGTCATGTGATCCTATGGATTAATCTGTCGATGATGGGTATTGGCTCCTATAGCTAGAGACATCCATCATGCACTAAGCATAACAGTTGCTTGATGACAAACACTGTAAGGGGGGTGTGGTTGTAGTGCGACACCCATAATAGGCTGAGAAAACCTGCCTTGTATACTCCCCTGAGCCACTTCCATGGTTCCAATGTGGTCATCCCAGTGGTTGTGTTGATAATGCTGCACATTAGCTGCTTTGTCACTAAATGCGGGAACTTCTCATGGTAAGCTAAGTCCCAACCTTCCGTTTTTAACATAGGAACCTACCCCAAGCATACTCCTTCAAAGAAAATCTCATCCAGTAGGAGAGGGGTTTGTAAGGGGACCTTGCTCTTGTCAGTGTCCTTTGGGACCTTGGTCTTCTCCTTGTGCGGAGGGAAATACTCAAGCAACTTAGTGATTGAGTCAGCACCCTGGAATTCCACTTCCTCCACATCTACCCCCAAGTCCTCATCATCCATTGGGATGTCTTCACTTTCTTCCTCCTCCAGCTCCAGGTTAATGGATTTTCCCTTTTCCTGTGTGGTGGGCTTGTCCTTCAGTGGGTTTCTTCTCAGTGAGGTGCGCACCGGTATTGTGGGTTGCTTTCCATTTTTGTCCTTCACACTCTCCTTGGTTGGGGTTGGCTTCAGTATAGGCATACGTGGTGATTTGGGATCTTCAGCTAATACTCCTGCAACCTCTGCAGCAACTCCCTCTGCCTCCCCAACAACCTCCAACCCAACCCCCTTGGTTGTCACTGCCTCGGTGTCCATAACTTCTACAGCTATCAACAGGATGATATTCAATAGTTCTTGTGTCACCTCTGGTAATTGTTCAAATTCTGAACTCGCTATCAGAGCTTCAAAGAATTCACGGTTCATGTGCACTTGAGAGCTCAATAACTCAATTCCCAAAATGCCAAGTTTTTCTCACCGAGCAGCCACCTATAATTTATAGGGCATTTTGAATTCAAATTTGACTGCTCCCCCCACATTTGGTTCATTAATGCCGGATTGGTGGCAGATTTCCAAGGATCTTGCCCATAAATTTCATCTTAATGACGGCCGCATGTTCCATATGGCTGCATTTCTATTGTCAAATTATGAAATTTACTTTAACGGTCACTTTCTAGCTAACCTGCATGATTTATCCCTAGGTAACGCAACTCCCTTCAAGTTGTCGCGAACCCTGTGACATTTCCTCACTCCGCACAATCCTCCAATCGCGTAGTTCCCCAAATTGGGCAGTGTATTTTATAGTCCCACACCTCCTTTCAGCTACCTAGAGCATTAAGACTGTGCTACCCTCATGTAGTCACCTGGATGGATCATCAGTGTATGGCTTCAATCAGTTGGCATTCACCTTTCTTGGGAAGGGATCTCCATTCAACTTAACCAGTTAAACCACTCCACCGTCAGTAATTTCCTTAATGACATAGGGCTCTAACCAGTGCATTCTAAATTTCCCTGGAAATTTATCGAACTTGCTATCATATAACAAAACTAGGTCATTTACCTTAAAGGTGCGCAACTTAATGTGCTGATCATGCCATGCTTTTTTGCGCTGCTTTTGGACCTGTTGGTGAAATCCAGATAGAAATCTCTCTTCCTCAAGGTTAGCCAGCTAAGCGAGCCTTTCTTCCAGTGCTCCACGATCCATCATACCCATGAGTTCCACTATGCATAGACTAGGAAAAATGTATTCCATGGGCATTATTGCTTCAACACCATATATAAGCCTAAAGGGAGTCTGTCCAATCAACTTTTTGCATGTCGTCTGATAGGCCCATAGTACTGCGGGTATGCGCATGTCCCAATCACTTCACTAAGCATTGCAAGCCTTGGTCAACACGTTCTCTAGCACCTTATTGAATGCTTCCACCATCCCATTAGCCTATGGGTGATAAGGTGTGCTTTTCTTGTGATATACCTGAAATTCCTTTGTCAGCGCGCTGATTGTTTCATTCAAAAAATGTGTACCGCGATCGCTCATCAAAACCTTTGGACACCCAAATCATGTAAGTACATACTCAAAGAGAAACTTCGCAGCAGTCGTGCGTATGCAATCCTTCATAGGTGGTGCCTCAGCTCATCATGTCAAATACTCAATCACAGTGATAATGTACAACTCTCCCATCTTCTTCCCTTGGGGCTGAATGGGTCCGACAAAATCTATCACCCTTTTCTCAAAGGGTTGTAATGTCATATGTGGATTCAGAGGCATCTCATCTCTCCATGATGGCCTATCAGTCCTTTGGCACACATCTCACACCTTGCAGTAACGTGGCGGAGGATTGGCCACCACAACCTTGCGCATAAAATCTTCTACGTGGTCTCTCTCCCTACATAATGGCCTCCCGTAGTGCCCCCATGAGCATTCGTGAGGATATTGATCCTTTCAAAATCTGGTACATATCATCATAATACTTCATCAGGCCCCATTTTGTACAGATGTCTGGCAATAACAGAAAATTTTGTTGCATGCACGACTAACTCCTTTTTCTGTTGGATGATGTAGCCTTTTGGGGCAATCCCTGTCATTAGGAAGTGTATGATTCCTTCGAAGTGATCATCCACGAAGCGTACTACAAAGAGCTGCACTTCAGGCAATCCCTCCCCCAAATTAGTGGGCTCTTCCCCTGTTTCGATATACGATAGATGGTATGGTCCCACGTTCAGTCATCCAGGCTTCACAATAACCTCAAAATCATACTCTCGGAATAATAACAACCACCTACATATTCTCCCCCGCAACATAGGCTTATTGACCAGGTATTTCAACACGAAATTATCTTTATACATCTTAAAATGTCCATCTAGAAAATAGTGTCTAAACATCTGGAGTAGGTATACCATGGCCAACCCTTCGCGCTTAGTGGTGGAATGGTTCTTCTCAGCCTTAGATAACCTCTTGTTTGCAAATGCTATACCAATTCTCCTCTGCTAGCCTATGTTAGTACTGCTCCTAGTGCTATACATCACACATTTACATGTACATGAAATTCCTTCTTCCAATCTAATCTTTTCTTACAGTCCTCATTCCAACAGAACATGACATCCTTTTTGAACAACTTCTCCATAGGAGCGGTGATATGGGCATAACCCTTGATAAACTTCCTGTAATACCAGGTATGTTCTAAGGTTGTGCACAACTATTTCACACTCCTTGGTACCTCCAAGTTAAGTATCATTGCAATATTCATGGAATCTACCATCAGTCCCTATCTACAAACCAGATGACCAAGTAGGGCCCCAAAAGGACCACAAACCAAGCATTTCTTCAAATTGAGCGCAGTCTGGTACCTTCGAAAAGTATCCAGCATTAGGCAAAAACTCGCCACATGGCATTTCACCAACCCAAACATAGTCGAGACATGAAAGAACACCTCCAGAAACTTATGAATAAATTCCTTGAATGTAACAATGGCTATGCGCAAAAAAATCGTAGGCAGATTCTTCAATTTGAAAGGCTTTATAGTGTACTGAAAACTTCCCCACTTAGTCATGAAGGTTGTCTTGCTTCTATCCTCCAGCGTGATTTTGATATGATGGTACCCATAGAACCCATCAATGAAGGAGTAAACTTCCTATCCACCTACATTATCCAAGGCCTCATCAGCAAATGAAGTCAAGAAAGGATCATGTACGTAAGCATCATTCAATTTCCTGAGATCTACGCATATCCTTATTTCATCCTTCTACTTCTTTTCCTGTACCACCATTGGGCTTACCCAATCAGATTCTTCTACGACCTCAATGATGCCTACTAGGAGCATCTTTCCTAGCTCTAAGCGAACCTTCTCCTTATACTTTAGATTTAGATAGTAAGGTCTTTGTTTAATGGGGTTTGTGTTAGGTTTTAACATGATCTCCATAATTCCTAGGTCTCCTATTATCCCCTTTAGCACTGTAAATTTGGTAGGGAACAAATCCTGGTATTCGCGGAGCAATTTAATGACCTTATCTATTATTGCATCATCCCAATAATCTCCAATCTTGGAAAATTTTGGCTCCGCCTCTGTACCAATATTTATCTGTTTCATTTTTAGTGGCGCGGTCATATCATGATTCTCAATTAGCGGTTCCTCAACCTCGCGGCGACCCTCTGTTTCAGGGATATTAATTTTTCATGGATTTATGTCTTCTTCTTTAGCAGTTGCATTATAGCATTCCAACATGTGGCTTAATTGAGCAGTCCAATCGGGTTGAATCAGATCCAAAGGATCCTGCGGTATCCTAAATATTATTTCTTTTACTTCTTGTAGTGCTTCGTCAATACAATGAAACCTGTCTTCAAATTTGAACGTCATTATGAATTCTTTGTGCAGAATATCCCATTCACCTGTACCATGGTAGAGCTCTATCTCTAGTACCAATTCATCGGGATGACATCCAAGGTGTGACAGAACAAGCGCACCCATTCAGGTTGGGGCTTCACTCCATAAACCTTAGCTCATTTGGCCAAGTGTGCACGTGGATCATCCTTCTTGTCATACTTGTCTATGATTCATACCTTTGGCTTCCCAAAGCATGTTCTCATCATCCTCCTACACTCACGCCAATAATCAAAGCTACCCTTGGGTGTACCCCACCATCTTGTGGGCGTAGCATGTAGTGCCGAGTCCAAAGCCTAGAAGCACTACGTTTCTAGTACCTCCTCCTCAAATGCATCCAAAGACACATCTACATCATTCAACCCATCATAAGTGGGAAGATTTCTTTCCTCTGACGATACACAGTGCAACGACCAGGTCATCATGTTACAGCTCAGCGTGGTTACTTCATGTAGCCGATTATGCCAGTGCTCTAATTCTTCATCCAAGTTCGAGGTGCAAGAACTCTTGCGATCCCATGCAATTCGTCCATCCAATGTCGGATTCACCCAATCTTGGTCTCGCGCTATTATCTTATATATACAATCCAAATTGTCATCACTTTCATAATCACAGATTGGTTCAGTATAGCGTGATCCTTCAGCCCGATCTAGGGGTACTATTACGCGAAGCGATTTATTTTCAAATATAATCTTTCGCTTCTTTAGGTTGATTACCTCATTCATGTCAGTAGCCCAATCAATGCCAAGGAGCGTAATGTAGGGGTTGATGTCATCCACAATTTCTATCACTTCAAAGTTAGCCAATGCATTTACACCATCAATATCTATAATCACTTCTTGTAACCATCCCATGGGAATGATCTTTTGCTGATTTTCCATCATTAACTGAATCAGAGACCACTACAGTGCAAGTCTTCCTATTCACTCCCAACTCTGCTTTGGTATAATGTTCGCGTCTGACCCTAGATCCAGAATAACCTGATCCATTTCATATTCTCCTATCTACGCAGAGAGTCTCATCTCTCATCCTGTCCTTTCTTTATGCTTACCAATCTTCCATACCATGCGCACTTCACCTGGAGTGTTCTTGGCACATGTATCTATAAGCTCCTATAACCCCTTCACAACCTTTCTATCGCACAATAGCCTCATGCATGTTTCTAGAAATGTCGTAAGCATAGAAGGGTTTGTTTCCTGACTAGGCCTATCCTTGCTCCCTAAGGTGGGGACCTAAACAAAGCTCTTCGTTTCTTCCATGAATGTTTCACACGCATGCTCCAAATGAAATTCAACCTCCTTTGTTGGAGCTTTGTGAAACCATGCACTATCCTCACGTTGTTCCCCCTTATCATCGCTCATTTAAATTCCACTCAGGAGCACTATATTCACATTCAAATTCTCTTCACAAGGCTCAAACCTCATCATCTGTAGGTTTTTAGGCACTTGCGGTGGTAGCACCCCTTTGTCACGTACCCTTGTTATCAACGTAAGACAATCCTCTGTCTCATGATCAATCTGAGTACAATATTTACCTGATGGATGCATCGGGTTAGTGAATTCACGTGCATAGTGTCCTGGTCCTCCACAGTTGTAACAGATTAGCTGCCCCCGACCTCTTCTAGGTCCTCCTTTACCTCGGCATCGTCCGTGCCCCTGAAAGCCTGTTTTCTCCATCCCAGCACTCTAGTGAGGGGGCTGCGTTTATTCTTGAACCCTATAGGCCGAAGTTATGTCCATTATCAATTCACAACTTCTGTAGTTGCACTCATCATGCCCTACCGACCTACAAAAGTTGTAGAATAGTTGTTGTGGTGTTTGTACAAACTTCTGCAGCAAACGACATTTATCCGTTGTATGTTTTCCTGCTACGTGACATATAGCACACCACAATGCAGGCCCCACACTCAATCTTTCTTGGGCTTCTAGCCTCAAAGGCATCAATCCTCCTCCTCTGATATAGTTCGGAAAGACCAGGCAGTGGTCCTTGTCAGGCCCCTAACCTTTACATTTCAAGCACCATATCTCTTCACGCACCTCAGGTTGAATTGTTCTGTGCTGCTTCAAACTTTGCATATCAAGGAAAATATTTTGAAACTATGCATGGATCTACTGAACCACTAGATTTGGATCTTGCATCAATTTTTCATGCAATCTCATTGCAAACCCCAAGGCCTCTACCTGAGTCTTAATCTTTTGTTGTGACAGTGCAACCCTAGGTGTGGCAAGAGTGAAGCCACAAACCACTCGCGGTGTTGTCCATTTGTTAAGTTCCTATTAGCTTCACGGATTTTACACTTCAACCTTTGATCTAATTCCCAAGGTGTGTCACCTAGTTTCATCGTGATTTCCTTGAACCCCGCAACCGATTGTGCCTTGGATTTAGGCCAACTAAACTCTTTATTCAGTGCAGTCTGAATATCTGCCACCCCAATGTTTAGGTTATCATTAGAGTACTTGATGTACTAGGTTAGTACGCGATCCTGTGAAGCATTAACCAATGTTTCCTTCTTCATGTGATCATCTGTGGCACCCTGAGCTTCCCATACAACTTTCACAATGAACCAAAATTGGTTTGGGTCCTCATTTCCCAAGCCCTTAAATAAATGCAACTTCACTAAATTCGCCATGTTGAACTGCAGTGGAGGTGGTGGTGGTATGGGTGAAGTCAGAGGTGAAGGTGCCAATGTTGGAGGTGGTGTGGGTGGAGGTGGCAATGACAAGAATCCTTATCTTATTAACTAAATTTCACTTCGCGGAGAAGCCTATGCTACTCCCTCTTCATCACCCAATGGAGGTGAAATCAGTGGGCTATATTCAGGACCCTTTCTTCCTTCATTCCTGTAATTCTTTCCACTTTGCATAGATCTGAACATCAAGGTAGCTGTATAACCCGTTTTTCGCACAATAACATCTTAATCTAGGTATTTAAAGACTTCAAGTACTTACCTCACGGACATTTGAAAAAGTGTCACTCCGCTTCACTGTAACTAATTGAGGTATTGACCGTGAATTCAGTCACAAATCCTCCTATGATGTGATCGAGCCAATAATTGACAATGTGGGTGATCTTACCCTTAAAGGCTTCTAGTCTTTGTACTAAATCCAGGGTCCAAACAGTAGGACCATCAAGTCTCCACCTTCCTTGGCTATCTGCTAGCTTCATGATCCACTCGTATAACTCAATTGGAAAGGAATAGAAAAAGATCCCATGGATTTCTATATATAAGTACTTGTCCAACTACTGTTCTCTTGTCAGTCACAGATTCATGTTCTCCTGTTCCACAAATTCGTGGATCTTCCTATCCAACCAGTCTTCGAACTCCTTCTTAGTTTGATTCCAGTGAGACGACATCACACATCTCTCATGCACATTCCGGTCCCAGCAACAAAACTATTTTTTGGTTGTGTGGGGCCTAACCCAGGTTCAACGTCAGTTAGCCAAACAAATCCCTATACTACTGGCCCTCTCGGCATCATCCCACGGAGCGCGGATCAAAGTCTCACCCGAAGCAGTATGGGGGGAATGCTGGAACCAAGTTTCCACACCATGATATGGTTGTGATGTCAGTTTATACCCTTTGTTCCTATTTTTGCGTAGGTCACTAAGATTTAGGGCTCTGTCAATATAACCCTTTATTCCGCCCTTTGATACCTCCATGAAGGTGTACGATTGACCTTTACGCAGCCTTAACCCGCAGTCTAGGTAATTTCACACTACTATGACAGTGTATTGTATAGGTTCCCAAGATATCTTATGTGTTTTACTTATCTTACTAAGCAATCACAGTTAGCACTATGTAAACTGATATTCTTACTTGCGTTCAATTACCCAACATAATCACATATATTCACGCATCACATAAACATTATAAATGAAACCCAAAACGAAATATAACCAAATGCATTAATAGGAACTAAATACACAGAATTTGCAGAAGACTTCTCTTTATTGATATCTTCATATTATTATAGACTCTACCCGCCCTGCGCAAATATCTGTAGGGCTCTGTGCACTCAGCTGCAGACTTCCACCCTAGGCTCTATGCACTCAGCTACAAAGCCTCTACCTATGCTAAGACCCTAAACACTTAGACTTCTCTACCAAGACTCGTCATTTCATTCTTCACTATCCACTTCTAACTACTTAGATCTTACTTACTTAGCTCCTTTTTATACAATCCCATGGTCCGTGGACCATGGGTAGGTATTTACAGCCGACTTTACAATTTACAAAATAAGGGTGGACAACCCTTTATGAATCTTGACACCTTCGCGCTCCACAACCACAAAATGTGGATACTTTACAACTTTATTACAAAATTGACCAAAAACATGGGCTTTTAGCCCCAAAACTATCCTTGGGGCATCCTGTTCCCAACAAAAAGTGACAAAAGAGTTGCTTTGGAGACTATACAAAATTCTGTAATAAATGATAATTATCTATCGAATGTTGCCCTAACACTTTGAAGATGCTACACTAGGCACTTACACCAGTGCTTGATCTAGCGGAAGATTTTGTCTTCAGCAGGTTGGGACGCCCTGCAGTTATATAATCCTGGAATACAGGGCACTGATCTTTATGATGACCTTCAGTCTTGCACTTCATGCACCAAAATTTAGAATGTGTTTCCAATTTAACCTCCTTTCCCTTCTTCAAATTGTGCATCTCCATATGCAGGCTTGCTAACTTTGACTAGATATGTTGAACTCATATATTTATATCTTGGGTTGGAAAAGCTTCTAAGTTCATTGCGATATCCAATGCTTCAACCTAAGAACTAATCTTTTGTTGAGATAAAAACAATCTATAGTGAGGTAATAATGGAGATATGTACTAATCCCTACGTTGTTCATCTAAAATCTAAATATTAGCTTGGCTTAGTAAATAATTCAGTCGTTGATCTATATCCAACACAAACTCGTTAACCCTCTACTTAATCTCCTTTATTTCAATCACACACTAACCTTGTGACTTTTGCTTCCTAAATTCTGCATTTACTATATACCTCGTCTCACCTAACGAAGCAACCAGATGAGTTGTACTATATCTGATGTAGCAGGTAAGCACTCTTTCCTATAACGTTGTAACCAGTTGTGATTTCTTCATATCATCATCATTGACCTACTTCACTTTCCACATAGCTTTTGTGACACACCAAAACTGATTGGGATCCTCTAATCCTTGACCCTTGAATATAGGCATTTTCACTGTATTTGTCATACTTAAATAGTGGAGGTGGAGGTGTAGGTTTATGAGGCGGAGGTGGAGGCAGAGGTGGACTGGATGGATGTGGAATTCCAGAAGCATCCTGATCTACTGACTGTGTCGCACCTTTGGGTGTAATAGGGCTACTTCTTTCTTATTCACTTATAGACTCTCCTAATAAAAGATGGTATTCACTCCAGACAAATTTTTCTAGATATATTCTGAATTTCTTTCCACGTCACGTAGATCCAGTATAACCTCTCTTAGACATTAATGTAAAGGCATAACCCCTTTTTCACACAACAACATTTTAATCCAGGTCTTTAGCAATTTCATGTACTTACCTCTCGGACTTTTGAAGAATCAACATTCAGCTTCACTATAAGACATAGATGTATCAATTTCAAATTCAGTGATGAAACTGCCCAAGGTACTATCAATCCAGTAATAAACGGCCCTTGCAACCTTATAGTCAGATTCTTCAACATTTTTGACTAATTATGGAGTCCACACAATAGGATCATTGTGCTTCCAAGTAGGTTTTCTATCTGCTAATTTAGATAGCCACTCATGTAATTTGAAAGGGAACTTTGAAAAGAAAACTTCGTGCACTTCTGTGCAGAGATATCTCTATAACCACTTTTCTTTTGACAAATGTGGATTCCAATTCACCTAAGCTGCAAACTCATGCAACTTCCGATCTATCCACTTATCGATTTATTTCTTAGTTGGTATTTGTTGGAAATAATACTGAGAGGGGGGTGAATCAATATTTACAAATCAATAACTTTTTCATTTCCATAATCAAATTTGTATACGCTACTTCAGAGAAGGGAACTCGCGTGTGCATGCAACTGTTCTTAAGGCAACTAGCATATATCTAGTGAACTTATGATTCAGTTAATTCATCATATGTTGATCTTTAGTCATTGCATTAGAACTTTATTAAACATTAAGCAGTAACCATGTGTAGTAATAAACCATCACACATAAGCAACACACATGAACACCAAGATTTAAGGTGGAAACCCAATGTGTGTGAAAACAATCTACTTCTGTTGTCTCTGCCTTATTTTAATAATAAGAAAATTTGTTTACAATCTTGTACTGATGCAGAACCATACCAGTACACATGCATCTACCTACAGAAGGCTACAACCTTCTCTCATTCTCCAACTTCTTTTGGAAGGGAGCTACAACCCCCTAGCTCTTGTACTAGTGGATCTGTTTACTAGTACGTAGGCGCCAACCTACAAAAGGCTATGACCTTATTTCTTCCTCCAGGGACCACGTTTCATGAATTTTAAAATTGGATACTCCTAGATCACAACACCACAATTTGAAGGCAACATTTCATCCAATTGTCATGTTGGACCCATCAAAAACTTCTAAACTTAAATTGCATCAACCAACATTCAGTTAATCTGAACAATCAGATCATTGACACCAGAACATTGTGCTAAACCCAGAAAACTGCATCATCATTCAGAACCACCTGTAACCTCAAAAAAAATGCATCAGAGTGTATACACTACTTGGCTTAACACAAACTATGTTTATACTCCACTTCTGTTAATCAAACCTATGTATACCTTCAAAAATACTACAAAAATAAACTTTTGAATCAATTCTGTACCAACCAACAATATAATGAATATCTATTTTCAACTTATAGATCTTTACATAGGCAGTGACAGAGATCACTTCTTATCACTTGTACAATCAATCAATCAAATACCAACCTCCTTATGCATTCATTTTTACATTCAGATCTAAGAAGACTTCATTGACAGATAGTTGTAGAACAACAACACTGATCTGATAGATCAGTCATCCTTGAACATCAAGCTTTTTATTTTTCATACACTACTTGGAAGAACCGAACCGGTGTGTATATGCACCTTCATCAAAGTGAACCAGCATATAGATCTACAAATACTTACTTCAAAACTTTGTTGCATCTCTGGATTTCAAACAAACCCAGATCACGATATTCAAAGAATAAAATAGGTGTACATAATCAGATCTAGCCCAATATCAAATCATTCAATAATAATAAGTCATTATGATCTTGATACATCATTAGATCTCATCCATAATCAAATTCTTAGGTGCATATTTAGTCTAGATCAAGCAAAGCATCAGAAACCCATAACATGTATATTTACTTTTTATATTACACTTCATAAGATATTCATTACTTATACCCTTAGCCCTTTGATCTTCTCCTCCTTATATACTTAGATCTTTGTCAATACCTTGGACCAATACCTTGGACCAAATACCTCAGACCAAAATCTTGGTTTTCCAACATGTATGTGCTTTTCCTCCTAAGAAAGTGCATGTATACGTATAAGCTCTTTTTGTTCTGTGACCAATGTGTCTACGTTGTTTTGACTAAGTGGACCTACATATACTTCTTAAACTGATTTTCATCAATCTTTTCCTTTACATTATTTATTCTGATCAGTGGACCTAAGTTCCATCTTCATGTTCTTCTGTACCAATGTCCCGTTACTTTTGAATATACCTATTACACTTGTAATTTGCCATATTACTTCTAAAATGATTCCTTTTAACATCCACGCATTCTATCACATCTGATATCTCTCCTGTAGATTCATCTAGTTACCATATACAATTGAGTTGTTTTGCTACAAGTGGGTTGCCATCAAGTACAACAGATGTATCATAATGCCAACAATCCCCCCCTTTGGACTTGATGGCAACCATGTTGGTGTTGATTACTGCACGCTGTAGAAACTATTAGAGATAACAACCAACACCAAAATACTCTCCCCCTTTGACATCAAGGGAAAAGGGTGGACTAGATATTCTCCCCCTTTGATATGAAGAATGTCATATTTGAACAACTGAATATAAACATTGATCATGCTCCCCTAGGCACATGCTGAATTATCTGATTAAATTCCCTCTTTGTGCATTTTCTGATATCATTGTACATGCTACGATGCACTACCCATCCATGCTCCCCTTGAGCACATGCAGAGTCTACAAAAATATTTTCCAAAAGAATAACATGACTCTATAACTCAACTATGTGAGTTTGACCTTCCTATCACCAATGACTCATACATACATCAATCTCCCCATCAAGTGAGGATATACCAAATTTGACTTATCCACCCATCTAAGTTGGGATATACCAATTGCTTATACATGACAGAAATACAATAAATATTACATCATCCATCCCATGCAAAGTGGGGATACAAATTACATCATTTGTCCAATAGGACTCATTCAAATGTATGAGAAGTCATATCACACCCTACACTTTTACATGACTTAAGCAACAAATGGTATAAATATCTGAAGCCATAGCTGGACTCAGCAACCATAATGCCAACAATGCAGAATACGTGTGAAGGCTAATGCTCCCCCTGAAACTATGCTACCTGTGCATTGTTAACAAGTCATTAATCAAGGCATCTTTGTTGGTCATATAAAATTTAATGAACAAAACATGTCATTAGACTATAATCATCAACATCAGACAGAGCACCCACATCAAAGTCTGACCCACTATTTTCCTGCCAGAAAAACATGTACGCTTCTTCAGCCATAGAAACTTGCATGTATACGTGACTATACTTCATGAAACCCGCGTATAATAACCTTTCTTTGAAAAACTGGATTTAACAGCAGGATGATGCAGCAACTACTCCCATATTTTGTCAGATATATTCAAATGTTTCACTGGGCATTGGTTTAATGAATATATCAACAACCTGTTCTTTGGAGGGGACATACTCCAGTGTGACCTTTTGTTCAAGCACTTGTTCTCGTGTAAAATGGTACTTGATGGGTATGTGCTTGGTCTTGGAGTGCATGAAGGGATTATTTGAAATACTGATTGCACTTTTATTATCATATAGAATGGATATGGGTGGAGTACATGTGATCTAAATGTCTTACAAAGTTTGCATCATCCAAAGTAGTTGTGTGTAGCAAGATTCAGCAGCCACATATTCTACTTCAACTCTAGATAAGGAAATTGAACTTTGTTTCTTGCTAAACCAAGAAACTAACTTGGAACCCATATAGAATGCACCACCACTAGTGCCTTTTCTATCATCAACACTTCTTGCCCAATCTGCAGTTGTATATGCATGAAGAATAAGATTTGCATCTCTAGGATACCATAGTCCAAAGTCCTAAGTTCCTTGAGGATATTTGAAGAATCTTTTGACTGCCTGAAGGTGTGACTCCTTTGGATTTGCTTGGAATCTTCCAACTATTCCTACTACATGCATGATGTCAGGTTGGGTACCTATTAGATAGAGCAGACTGCCAATCATGGATCTGTAAGTTGGTTGATGTACTGCTGTTGATTCATCATTTGAGTTGAGACTACATCTTGTTACCATTGGAGTACATACAGGTTTAGAATCTTCGATTCCATACTTTTTCAAGATCTGCTTGAGATATTTGGGCTGTGAAAGAAACATACCATCTTTAGTTTGCTAAACTTGTAGACCAAGAAAATAGGTAAGTTCTCCAAGCAAGGACATTTCAAATTCTTGCTGCATTACTGAAGAAAAATTCTAACTGATGGATTCTTCATTGCTACCAAAAATGATATCATCAACATAAACAATAATAATTAGCAATTTATCATTTTCAATCTTTGTATATAAATTGCTATCTGCAGAACCTTTTGTAAAACCTTGTTGGTATAGATATTTGTCAAGGTGGTAATACCAAGACCTTGGAGCCTATTTTAGACCATACAGAGCCTTTTTGAGTTTGCATACAAGTTTTGCATCATTTACAAGAATGAATCCTTCTAGTTGTTCAATATAAACTTCTTCTTCTAAATCTCCATTAAGGAAGGCTATTTTTACATCCATTTGGTATACTTTGAATTTTTGAAAACTGAAAAGAGCAAGAAAAATTCTTATGGCTTCAAGTCTGGCAACAGGTGCAAAAGTTTCTTCAAAATCGATACCTTCTTGTTGAGCATACCCTTTACAAGTCTGGCCTTGTTTCTAATGACTTTTCCATTTTCATTCAGCTTGTTCTTGAATATCCATTTACTTCGTATAATATTTTTATCATGAGGTCTAGGAACTAATTCCCAAGTGTCTTCAATTTTCTCAAGTTCTTCATCCATGGCCTTGACCCAACCTTCATCTTTGCATGCTTCATTTACATTTTTAGGTTTGGTAGAGGATTGTAATGCTAGATAGTTTGAGGTCCCTGTAATAGTTCTTCTTGTCTATACACGAGCCTCCCTTTCTCCTAAAATTTGAGTTTCTAGTTGATTTTTCTGAACATACATGGACAGAGTCTTTTCTTCTACCATTATATCTTCTTCTAGTGCTTCATTGGTTTCTTCTTCAATATAATTTTGATTTGATGTGAGAAAGTAATCCCCATATTATTCATTGTCATAATCTTATGTTGATTTTATCTGTTTTGGATTTCTGCATGCTTCATCAACTATAACATCAATGCTTTCAACAAGTTTCCCATGTCTTTTTATAACATTTATATCCTTTACTTCCGGAAGAACAACCAAGAAGAATCCCTTCATCTTCTCTGGGTTCAAACTTAACAAGTTTTCATTAGTCCTTTTGATAAAACATTTGCTTCCAAAAAATTTAAAGTATTTTATAGTAGGAGTCTTACCATACCAATGTTCATGTGGAGTTTGAGTGCTATTTACCCGAACATTTGCTTTGTTGAGAATAGTTACGACAACAAATATAGCTTGACCCCAAAAGGTTACAGAAGTTCCAGATTCATCTAGCATAGCTCGAGCCATTTCTTGAATTGTTCTATTCATCCTTTCTACCACACCATTTTTCTGAGGATTTCTTGTGTTGGAGAATTGCCTTTTTATTCCATGTTGCTCACAAAAGTCAAAGAATTCATCCAATATAAATTCCCCTCCTCAATCAAATCTGAGGCATTTTATTTTTTGATCTAATTCACTTTCAACCAAAGCTTTGAAGACTTGGAACTTTTCAAATGCTTCATCTTTATTCTTTAGAAGACCTATCCAACACATTCTTGAAAAATCATCAACGAACAAAATAAAGTGTTATTTTCCACGAGGTGACTTTTTCCTTGTTGGTCCATGTAAATCAGTATGGATAAGTTCAAGAGGCTTACTAGCCGACCCTTCTTTTTCCATGAAGTGAAATTTGGTTTGCTTACCAATTTGACATGGTTTTCATATTGTAATTTCTGGGATGCTAATATCTGGAAGATCACGAACAACCTTGAGTCTGCATGCTTTTCTTATTTGAGAAAAGCTTAGATGTCCCAATCTTCTATGCCACAACCAGTTTTCATCATTTTTGCTTAGATAGCACTGTTTTTGTCCTCCTTTGAATATGTATAAGTTGTTTGGAGTTCTTGTACCTTTGGTCACGATCTCTCTTGTATCAAGCTCACGAGCAACACATCTATTTGATCGAAACACCAATTCATTTCCTTGATCACACATTTGAGTGACACTCAATAGGTTATGCTTTAAACCATCGACATACATAACATTTCCAACTATAACCTTTTTCTTTCAAGAAAACAAAACCTTTAAATTTTATGATAGCTGGAGTGTCATTTCCAAATGAGACATTCTTTTCCTTTTCTAAGGCATTATATTAGTGAATTTTCTCTTTGTCACCTATCATATGTTTGGAGCATCCACTGTCGATGTACCACTGATTTTCTTGTCCTTCTACATACAAGGCTATACCACATCTTTCTATTTTATATTCTTTCCTTCTCCATATCTTTGGATTTAATGGTGTTTTCTCCTTTTGAGGTGTTTGCCAAAATTTTCTCCTGCATTCAGATTCTTCATGACCAAAGTTGTTACAAATTGAGCATTCTATTTCATTTTTAAGACGAAAAAAGTTATTATAGGAAATTCTCTTGATCCCTATTACATTCATTTGATTGCGTGCTTCTCTAGTCATGATGGTTTTGTAAGAAACACATTGAGCATCTTTGTGCCCAAAATTATGACATGAAAGACATTGCCCATTAAATAAGTTTCTACGACTATCGAATCTATTTACCTGTTGATTGTAGTTTCTATTGATATTCATCTTTGGAGAAAACTAAGTATGATTTGTCTGAGGTTGGTTGTGGATTCTATTGATATTCATCCTTGGAGAAAATTGAGTATGATTTACCTGGTGATCAGCTTTATGCCTTTGCTGACGATTGTCATACTGTTCACTGGTATTTGCTACATCAAGATAGCTTTTGGTGGAGCTTGACGGCTTCTGTGATTGAGATTCTTCTTCAGTATATCCAAGATCTGTCTTTATTAGAGGATGACATTGAACTTTGATAACTTCATTTAAATTTTCTGATCCTTTAGCAAATCTAAGATTGAGAGATTTTTTTTTCTCAAGATCTATTCTTAGACCCACAATTTCACATTCTAGTTTTTCATTGTGTTTTTCTTTTTCAGTAAGTTGGTATGTCAAGGTATATATGATCATATTCTTTTCTTCTAAACAGATTTTGAGTTTATAGATTTCTTCGTGAAAGTTTTCCTCTTCTAAAGCATCCCAAAAATCATCATAGTTTTCCTCTTCTAAAGCATCCCAAAAATCATCATTGTCATAAGCCATGAGAAGTATATAATCATCACTATTAGATAAACCATCACTATCCTCTTCTAAACTATCCTGAAAATCATTGCTATTATAAGCCATGAGAAGTCTGTAATCTTGATCAGTTTCAACTTCATCACTATTAGATAAACCATCGCTATCTTCATGAGTATAGTAACTCCTTCTATTCATTACTTGTTTCCTATTCCCTTTTGCATATTCCTTTCCTTTTTCATATTTATCTTTATGAGGACATCTGGTAGCATAATGACTGACTCTACCACAAGCAAAGCATTTGAAAGGTAGCTTACCTCTAAACCTTCCAAAACCCCGTTGAAACTTCTTGACAAAATTTACCTCATCTTCTTCTTCTGAAATGTGTCATGATTCATTGTGTTCTTCATTTTCTTTTCCTTTTGCTGAAGCTTTAAATGAAGCTTCTCTCATATCTGATGGACCTCCATTTCTCATCTCAAAAGTAGTTAGGATTCTGTGAAGCTGTGTCATAGTGATATTCTGCAGATCCTATTTTTCTTCTATGGCAGACACTTTTGATTCATATTTAGTAGACAAGGATCTCAAAATTTTCTAAACTAAGGTAACTTCCTTTATTACTTCACCTAGATTCTTCCTACAATTAACAACCTCATCTATATGTAAGAAGTAACTAGCTATATTCTCATCACTATGCGTCTTAAGAGTTTCATACTAAATTCTAAGAGTTTGAAGCTTAGCACGTTTTACTTGAGAGTCTCCTTCGTAGCTCTGAACGATTTTGTCCCATATTTATTTGGCTGATTTAAGCTGCATGACTTTGACAAACTCTAGTTGTGACAAACTTCCCAATAAAGTATTGAAACTTTGGCATTGGTTTCATATTTCTTTTTACCTGTCGTGTCTGTAGGAACTGCTGTTGGAAATTTATATCCTCCTTCCACAATTTCCCAAACATCTGTTCCAAGAGATTGTAGATAGGCTGTGGTTCTTATTTTCCAATAAACAAAGTTTCTCCCATCGAAGATTGGTGGTCTGATGGATCCCAAGCTTTCATGATTACTCATCTTGATGGATCTTCCTTCAAGCAATCAAGCTTCTTCTAAAGGACCTGATTTGAAACAAATTGTTGGAAATAATAATGATAGGGGGCTGAATCAGTATTTACAAATTAATAACTTTTTCATTTCCATAATCCGATTTATATACGCAACTTCATCGAAGGGAACTCGCATGTGCATGCAACTGTTCTTAAGGAAACCAACATATATATAGTGAGCTTATGATTCAGTTAATTCATCATATGTTGATCTTTATTTAGTGCATCAATACTTTATTAAAAATTAAATAGTAACCATGTGCAGTAATAAACCATCACACATAAGCAACACACTTGAACACCAAGATTTAAGGTGGAAACCCAATGTGGGTGAAAACCACCTAAGGTTGTCATCTCTATCTTCTTTTAATAATAAGAAAATCTGTTTACAATATTGTACTGGTGCAGACTCATACTAGTACATAGGCATCCACTTTCAGAAGGCTTCAACCTTCTCTCGTTCTCCAGCTTCTTCTGGAAGGGAGCTACAACCCCCTAGCTCTTGTACTAGTCGATTTGTTTACTAGTACATAGGCGTCGACCAACAAAAGGCTATGACCTTCTTTCTTCCTCCAGGGATCATGTTTCATGAATTTTTAGACTGGATACTCTTGGATCATAACACCAAAATCTGAAGGCCACATTTCATCCAGCTTTCATGTTGGACCCATCAAAAAATTTTAAACTTAAACTGCATCAACCAACATTCAGTTAATTTGAATAATTAGATCACTGACACCAGAACACTGTGCTGAACCCAGAAACCTACACCATCATTCAAAACCAGTTGTAACCTCAAAAACCATTCATCAGAGTGTATATGCTACTTGGCTATACCCAAACTACATGTTTACGCCACTTCCGTTAATTAAACCTGCATATACCTTCAAAACTACTACAAACATAAGCTTTTGAGTCAAGTCTATACCAACCAGCAATATATTGAATATCTACTGTCAACTTAAGAGCTTTACACAGGAAGCGATAAAGATCACTTCTTCTCACTTACATAATCAATCAATCAAATACCAGCCTCCTTATGCATTTAGTTTTACATTCAGATCTAAGAAGAATTCATTGACAGACAACAATAGAACAATAACATTGATCTAATCGATCAATCATCCTTGAACATCAATCTTTTTCTTTTGCATACACTACTTGGAAGAGCTGAACTAGTGTGTATACGCACCTTCATCAAAGTGAACCAGCATACAGATCTACAAATACTTCAAAGCTTCCTTGCACCTCCGGATTTTAGACAAACCCAGATCACAATATTTAAAGAATAAAATAGGTTTACATTATTAGATCTAGCCCAATATCAGATCATTCAATAATAATAAGTCATTATGATCTTGATGCATCATTAGATCTCATCCATCATCAAATGCTCAAGTGCATATTTAGTCTAGATCAAGCAAAGCATCAGAAACCCATAACATGTATATTTACTTTTTATATTACACTTCATAAGATATTCATTACTTATTCTTTTAGTCCTTTGATCTTCTCCTCCTTATATACTTAGATTCTTTGTCAATACCTTGGACCTAAACCACTTAGGAAGAATACCTTGGACCAAATAGCTCAGACCAAAACCTTGGTTTTCCAACATGTATGCACTTTTCCTCCCAATAAAGTGCGTCTATACGTATATGCTCTTTTTGTTCTATGGACCAGCATGTATATTCTTTTTGACTAAGTGGACCTGTGTATACTTCTTAAACTTATTTTCATCAACCTTTTCCTTTACATTCTTTATTTTGATCAGTAGACCTAAGTTCCATCTTCCTGTTCTTCAGTACCAATATCTTGTTACTTCTGAATAGATCTGTTACACTGTAATTTTCCATATTACTTCTGAAATGATTCCTTTGAACTGCCATGCATTCTGTCACATGTGATATCTCTCTTGTAGATTCATCTAGTTACGTAGATTCATCTAGTTACCATATACAAGTGAGTTGTTCTACTGCAAGTCGGTTGGCATCAAGTACAACACATGAATCATAATGCCAACAGTATCCACAGACACCACATCACACATCCCTCAAATAGATCTAAGTCTCGACAATAGAACCATTCATTGGCTTGAGGGGGCTCGGACCCAGGTTCAGAGTTAGTTGTGCTAACCAACAAAAACCTACACTACCAACCCTTTTGGTAACAACCCGCTTGGCACAGGCTACAGTCTCACCCGAGGCAGTATTGGGGGATGCTAGAACCAGGTTTCTACATCCAAAAGGCTACATGATGTGAGGGTCAGGCATTTCTTTATTTTAAGACTTGATTTGACCTTCGCGAACCCCTATGCTCAAAATCCTCAAACTTAAAGCAATTTCCAATTAAACAGAGTTATGAGCTTCTCCTAAAGGTCTAATCATCCATATCAAAACATATAATACTAGATCCCGATCCTCACGTTGTAATTAAGACAATCTTATAGATAAATGGCATTCAACTGAGCATAAATAGAAAAAACACAAAAGTATACAATTTAGAAACAAAATTTCTTTAAATACTCTTTATTATGGCAAATCTTCAATACATATACTTTCCAGACCCTGCGCACATAGATGTAGGGGGCCGCGCACTCAACTGTAGACTTACCAAGGTATTTGCGAACACAACAACATGAGCCTTCCCATTCACCTAAATACAAAAAGACAATTCAGACTCTAAACATCAAACTTAACTTTTCTTAACTACTTAATGAATCCTCAATGACTCATTTTTATAGTGTTTACATTACATTTCCATGGTTCGTGAACCATGGATGGAGCTTAATACAACTCATCCTTTTACAAAATAAGGATCTTTGACTTGAATAAAAGCCCCTTTGACTCTTAGCGATGCGCGCTATTTAGACTCCGCTCCTAAAAATGCAGAGACTTTACAATATCTTATCAAAATTTGCCTTAAGACTTTAGCAAAATTCTAACCTTGGGGGACCCCGTCCCAACATTAACCCTCCATCAGACTCATAAAATTTAAATGACGTAGGACTTGTCACCATGACAAGATTGAGTTTCTCCTTCCTAGGACTCATTAAACTTACTAGGATGGATTCATTAGAAGGATGAACTTATATGACAAGAATATGTTATCCTCTTTAAGCTTGCGATAAAAAATAATGGGTTACTCACTAGAATTAGTGGGGAAAAGGAAAGTGGGCACCTATTGTATTTGTGTGTAAAGGCAGCATTTCACTCTTGAACATGACACTTATCTATTGCTCATGTCAGGTTTGGGTTATCCTCACTTCATCACTTACCTTCCTGCATTTTGAGAATTCATTTTGCTTCTCATTTGATTATACTGCATTGTCATCATGACCTTTGATCCTATTATGAGTCAAAAGCTACCAAAATTCAGAGTCATGTCACTGAAATGTTCAAGAGAGGTCCCATCTACAATTTTTTACTGCTTATATACTACTTGACCTTTTTGTCATAATCCTTAATCAAAATCGCCTACTCTAATACATCTTTTTTTTCATGTTGATAATGTGGGACACATTATGGCCCTCATTCAATGGATTACTTCCGGTCGACCTCAGCTCATTATCTAGGAAGATGATCTAGAAACTCCCTTCTTGTACCTTAGAGCTTGCATGCCTCAATGGAAAGTTCTTCACATTTGACAATAAGTTCACATCACTAGCCTTTGCTTGAATGATTTTGCAGGTTTTTGACTTTAGATTCATCATTCACACTTGTGGATTGTGATGTTGTACCTTGAGAGCCATTGTCATTATTGGTGGTTTCTCTCATGCCTATTAACGATTAACTTCATTGACCGGTAATCAAGTGTTTTTCTATCATGTTTGACTTCGACACATCTATTCGCATGGTAGAATTCATACATTGATTGGATTGAGACAGAGAGGAAGACCATGGGTTTCATCTGATAAATCCAGGTTGTGTGGAGTTCTGAGTTTTTCATGATTATACACATTTTTCCCTCTATACAGATGGTTGTGACCATAACGTGGGTCCATATATACAATCCTTTATACTTGGATGGCTGTGTCCATACCGAGGATCTCTACATATGATCCTTTCTATTCAGATGACTGCATCCATGTCATGGATCCATACACATGATCCCTTCTATTCAGATGGCTTCGTCCAAGTTGTGGATTCATGTATTGTTAGTTCCTATTCAAAGATGTATCATTAGGCATATTTATATCAAAGATGTTAGATATGTATATTGTATCATGCTTGATTTTCATATCTCTTATCGATGTTTTTCTGAGTCCTTTCCTTGATTTGTAAAGCATTTCATTCATCACTGCTTCTTCTGCCTTCATTCTTTAGGGGGCATTTGTTACAAAATATTTTGTCACATTTCCCATCCCATATCCTGAAGCATCTAAGGAAGAAAATTGTTAAAGTTTACTCACCATGAAATACATACAGAAACATCCCAGAAGAATAGAAGAAGAACTTCCTTGAGAGAATTATAGAGAAATTTTCCTAAAACCCTAGTTTTCAGGATCAACGTGTTGTGCACCACTGCTAGCCCGTGCTAATGGCTTGTTGCAACATGTTTACCTAGTGCTTCCAACGTGGATTTTGGTATGAAAACCTACATTGAACCTCTTCTGGTAGTATTTCCTAAAGTGGAGGGGAAGCTTTACATGCTAGAATAATTAAGAACAACAGGCTGGATGTTGTTGGATAGAGATATGGTCGAGCTCTCCCATTTTGAGTCCTTGATCGTAACTTTAGGGATCTTCCCTTTGAGATGTGGACCTTCCTCCCCTTTTGTGAATCCCTTACTCCCTCTCCCTTCCTATAAATCAAGTCCCTTCCATCCCCAAATGGTTGGTCATTTCTTACCTACATTCCTATGTTGAAACTATGCCCAAATGTTGCCCATCTAAATAAGGACAGGGAGTGCTTGAATGGTCTTGGATTGGACTTGGAAATCCACTCAAGGGAGGTCTCCAAAATTAAGGAAATGGTTGTATTATTCCCTTTTTGATTCATTAACAAATACATTTTTTGTTTACATTCCATAAGTGTATAAATATTTATTTATTTAGCATGATGCTCCTTGATATGTTATGGTGTTTATGTTTGAATTATACTATATATGCTCTTGTAGATCTTATTGTCTTTTGATCTCTTTTGCAGGTATTCAGATGAAAGGAAAAGCGAGGAGTGATCTTGGAATCTAAGGGATTGAGATCAACATCAAAGGTTGAGCGCTTAACATCAGAGTGAGGTAGGTTTCTCTCTCTCACTTTTCATTTTTTAACATAAACTAGGAAAGCCTGCACTAGCTTGTTCAATTTGTTGCTAGATCCTCTCATAGGACTAGAGAGATCACTTATGTTCGCAAAAGGGATTGTCTTCACAACACAATCACATATTGGTGCCAAGCTTGGTACTGTGTGATGGTGTTCCCAAACTACTTAATGGTGTCTTGATAGAAGCAGACTCTAGCTTCCATGGCATTCGAGTACATTGTCTTGGAACCTATGTCCAACACATTTTGAAGCATGAGCAACACTGTTCTTACTTTGAGAGGACCACTAATGAAATTATTCATGTTCTATACATTCAGTTCCAATTCTTCGTTGGTGGCATTTTGTCTTAGCTGCTCTAAATACTCTTCAACATCCTACCAGACTTGGTTCTTAGGTTTAGCTTTGGTGAGAGAACTAACTGATGGAATCTGTTGTGTTCTCACCAAGACATCCAAAATACTATAAAATTATACATATGAGGCCTTAGTGCTACAAATGAATGATGCGAACTTCTTGGTTTTATGAATCAATATTCAATCCTTCTCTTTCTCCAGCTCTACCTATGGCTTAATTTTCTTCACTAAGTCAGGTTGGGACCCTTTGTACCACATTGTCTACTCTTGCATATAGGTAATGGAAGATTGAATGTTTTTTAGAGTTTTAAAAAACTCTTTTATCTGTTGCTGTAAGCCATAACAATGGACAACTGATTTATGCATGGTGAGAAACCCATCATAGAGCTTCCGCATGGTTTCTCCAAGTGTTGATACTTAAGCAAGTATCACTGCTCTTATCTCCTCCAATGTGGAAAATTCATTTTGTGCTGCTTCTCAAATTTTTTCTTCCTCTTGTCTGGCAGCCTACAAGTTTTGTGCTTGTTGCTCATTCTTGACCTTCAAATACTGAACATTTGATCTTGTTGCTCCTGCATAGGCCAAGTTGTCTTCAACACTAGCATTTGGATGCTTCCTCATGTCCAAAACTATCACCCTTTCTCTAACAAATGAAAGTGATGCGTGATCATCCAAAAAGTTCTTTCTCCATGCTTGTACAATCCTCCTTTGGAACTCATTGAATGATAGATTGTACACATCCATTACCAGATCATTATCAAGAAGAACAACATCCCCTTGCTCACTTGGGGCTGGCTCTAATGCTAGAGGTGGTGGAGATTGAGAGATCAATTTTGGCACTCTTGGAATCATATCAACATCTTCATGCTACAGATCTTGTTCCATATATATGTATATCACTTCAACCAATTTCTCAATTTGCTGATAAAGATCCTGATCCTGCACCTGTTCACCTTCCTCCTAAGCTACCGGTTGTTCCTATTCTTGTTCTTTAACTTGTATCGATGTTGTTTCCTCTGTCATCACACCTTGCCTTTGTTCTTCTTCTTGCTTATGCTTCTTTTCTTATTCTCTCCTTCTCAACTCCCATTCTTCCTTCAACTTCTGTTGTGTCTCCTACAACTTCAATTCTACTTTCTACAACCTCTGCTTTTGTCTCTTTCTCTACTCTAGTCTCTACATCCTTTGCTTCCTCTTTGCTTCTGTTGCCAAACTTGCCTTCATGAGAAGAGGATATGCTTTCATCTTGTACCTTTTATCTCCCTCTGAACTATCATCAATCTTCCTCTTTCCCTTGTCCTACACGGGATTGCTTCCTTCTTATGTTGATGCTTCCAGAGTTGTTGTTGTCTGTGGAGAAGCCTGTGAAGTCCTTGCTAAATTGACTGGCTCATGAAGTCTAGAGGCATTGTAGCAATACCTCCAAGGATCCTCCTCTGGCTAATGAAATGCCTTGTCGATCCATGGAAAGTAAACTCTTGTACATTGATCTTCACAAATATTATTGGGATCATACATATGAAAGTCCTTAGTGCCGAATTCAAATTTCCCTATCTCCTTAGCCTAGACATATGCAACTTTCAATTTCTTTATCTTGTATAATCCAATCTTTAAAGGAAGAGTGGGCCATGGTGGTTTTTTCTTCCTATGCAGTGCTGCTGACAACCCTGTAGCGAGATGGTATGATACTTCTTGCATGATTGGTTTGTCAGTGGCATACCTTGGAAAGACATGTAGAGGGTTCTCTCCACCAAACACTCTAATGAATATGCCACCCAGTGAGGCATAACAATATGTGATGTCTATTATCACATCCATCGATTCTCATTACATTTAAGGTGGATCTTTTTCAAAGATAAGCTTTTACATTAGGATGATGAAGTGGATAGTTAGTTGTTCCATTACTCCTCGATAACTACATTCTAAAATAAACTTGCAATAGATGTGCATGACAGGATATCATGTTGTCCATGTCTATTTCATTCCAAGAAATTTTTTTTGTGCACAGATTGCATCTAGTAAGTATGAAGACATATAGAATATTGCTTGCTTGCCCTTGAGAGGATTTCAAACTTGTGGTATATGGGCCTTCAGTTGTTGAGCCAATAGATTTGACCAGTTGAACAACCTCCCATCGTTCACCAATTAGTCAAACAAGACTTACCACCATTCAAAAAAGATTTCAGTGCTCTCTTGACCTACAAGCAAAGGTAACTAAGAGCGAGTAAGCCTTCCTGAGGGACTTTGTCTTGTACACATGGGTTGGTGTCTATCAAAATTTTGATAACTCTTTCACCCAAAATTTGACAATGTCTCTTGTGTTCACATATTTGTGGGTGGCATATAAGAGTGAGTACATGTGATCTACTAGCTTGGGAAATTGATACATTTGTTGAAAGTCTTCTACCTAGAAGGTGGAAAGCTTCTTCACACTAGCACTACTCAATGTCATGGTTTTCTAATCAACATGTGAGACAATCCAGCTCATAACATTTGCACAGGGGAAGGCTAGATCCCTGCATGCAACCTTGTATAGACCTGACTACTGAATGATGAGATAAAATTTCTGGTCCTCTAATTCTACCTCAATATCCTTTGCAAAAGCATCTTTAATATGCTGCCATGTCAATGATGATCCCTTCTCTATAAATAGTTGCGTATCTGCATACACTAGAAAATCAACGGATGTTTTCTCAACTACTTCCCCAATACTTCTCTCAGTGGTTTCCTTTGATGCAATTCTCTCAGGTCCTGTGGTAACATTGACTACCGAAGAAGTTCTCAACAACTGTTGTACCTGTGGGACATAAAGGACACTCATGGCAAGAAAATGTTAGTTTTAAGAAAAAAAACTTACAAGGCAAGTTCAAGCAGCAAATTGGGCACTAGATGGGGAGGATTGTGCAAATTTATCTAGCAAGAGGAACTGGATGCTTATGGGAATTGCGCACTATGTAGTCTCAATAGCCAGGATAGAATCTTGATGGTTGAAACTGCATAATGCATCGTTCGGCATGGGTGGAGGCTTGGGAGAGACTTGGAATTGCGTAGTATCGATGACCAAGGATGATAGGTTGGCTCCTCGAACTACACAATAAATAGTTGGAGCTAGCTTGGACTTTGCACTACTCAATTCCATATGCCAAGCTTGTAGATTCAGCCTTAGGATTGTACAGTGCTAGTTGTGCAAAGTGAAAATAGTTCAAGGGAAACCTAGATTTTCCAAAGTGAAGTGTGAAAATGAGCATATTTGAGAGATGGTCTGAAGTTGAGTGCAAATCTTACTAAGTGAAAGTTAATGCATGTGAATCAAGTGGAGCAATTAATCAAACAAAAGGAAAATGATTTAAGTGAGGAGAATTGTCACAATGATGACCATGGGTGCAAAAATAGGAAAACTAATGTGGCACTTGGGAAAGGAAATCTAAAACTTAAAAAAACACTTCTACAAGTTAAAAAAATTCAAATGTCAGCAACCATGAATAGAAACAAGTGAAACGAAACTCACAAAATCCAAACAACAAAAAGTAACAGAAAAAAAGATAAAATATGACAAAAGAAAAACTCACCCAAAAAGCACCGATGATCACATTGAAGGTTCCTTGATGGGACAAAATAATAACCACAGTTGATGGGACACTTATTCCAAGGTGAATCTTGGGCAATACATCCTTGTGTGGGTGTTTACTGGTTTATTATGGCTAAGGAAATTGGAAAATGCAATGGCTAAGGCTTTGGAATGGCAAAATAGTATTTTTGGCACATTTATTATGAAAGTAATGGAAATTAGGAGAAAAGGGAGGTGAAAGGTCACATGTTGCATGTGAGGAGGAAAATGAAGGAAAATAATGGAAAATGAGGATCAGTTGGTAACCTTTTGCAAGTTTAATTTTGGAGTTCTCTCATTATTCTCTCTCTTTCTCTGACTCTTGGACACTTGGAGATTTCTTAGAGCATTTTGGCATTGGAACAAGAAAGATAAAGAAGGCAAGAGGAAGAAAATATCAAGCAAGGAAAGGCAGGACCAAGAAGCTAAAACCAGATTCTTTGCAGGTATCGATTTGCATGTGTATTTTCCTTGCTAGATTTGGCATGCATGGTATTGCTTGTGGTTCTTTTGTTGTTATGGCATGGTTTTTTCCAAGTGTAACAGTGTTTTCAGCCTAACCTTGCAATTTCTGGATAGCCATGGTGTGATGGGGTTCTCATGTTTTGGTTGAGTTGGATTGTCAGATGGATTTGAAGTTGATTGAGGTGGATCTATGAATGGTAGAGCACATGGCCTAATGGTCCCTGAACCAGACCGTGGATCATGGTAAAGCCACTGGTCTAGTGACGCCTGAGCTAGACTGCGGGTTGTGGTAAATCTAGGATTTTGTTTCCTCCGTGGGCCTAAGAATCCTTACTGGTGAATCACAGGATATATGGTAAAGCCAAGAGGTGTTTTTCTCTTCATTGGGCCTAGTAATCCCGGGTTTGGGATATGTGGTCATGCCTGGAGAGTGGGTCATAGTTTAAGGCCTAGTGATCGAGGTTTGGATTGCAGTAAAGCTTGAGAGACTAGAAGACAAGAAAATTCCTCACGGTGTAGGTGGCGAAATTTGGTGGCATCCATGCTTGTTTGGCCTAGTGATCGGGTGGAGATCATGGTAAACACTGTTATGACGTATTTATTGTGTTGGCCTAGTGATCTGAGATGGATTATGGTAAAGCTTGTTTTCTATTAATGAGGGTGAGGTGGTTTAGCCTCGGTATGCCTTGGTTAGTTCTAAGATTTTATGTATTTATGTACCAGATAGGAAGGGGAAGGGATGGCATTATGGATTATTATATCAATTAAGGGAATACTTTTCTGGAGATCATGCAAACAATTCATATCCATGCAATTAAGGGAATTGCTTTCTAGTTGCAAACATATCATGCATGACGATGAGAAGAAATCAAGACTCATATGTTATGTCTAACTGCTTTGAGAGAAAATCTGGTAGGCTCCCACTTTCATACTGTGCTGCTTCAACTTTTATGCTCAATTATCATAAGGGATTAGATGATTCTACCCACAATGTGTACCTGGCCTTCTTCATCAACATAAATTTTATGTGTCATAATTTGCAGAGAAATGCATTCAAGCAAGATATAGAAATGGTTGTGAATGAGTTGAAGTCATCTATAACAAACCCCCTGATCTAACTGGAGGTGATTACTGGGTCAATCAACTCTCCTATGCAATTACCATAATGGGGTAAAATATTTCTTTTCTTTTTTCAAAATATTTTCGAGAGGGTAAAAGTGACTAGGTTATCAGATTTAGTGAAAGACATGAGGATATTTTACTAATATTATTTTGATACTCTTCAGGGAAAAATAAAATGGACTGAGTCAAGTACTCTTGCAATCCAAAATGCATATCCTCTCTCAAGGTTTTCATTCCAGAATTTATCAACTGTTGGGATCTAAGATTTCAAAGTTTTGAAGACACTTATGAAGACCTATTATCAAGCTTGAAAGAGAAAGGTCTTCAAGGAATTATAGAAGATGATGAAGTTGGAACTAAAGAAGATGATGCATTTTCAAAAGTTTTGGCCCGTCTTGAAGATAACAATATGCCAAATTTGAAAGAGAGCCTTGAGGTTCTTCCAAACTATGATGATGTGCATTATTTCTCAGAAGATGGCAAGAAATAGATATCCAAATATGATTGCATTAATATTCGAGATCAAGAAGGGAGCTTTGAAGTTGGTCAAGGAGGCACACTGGATCAAACCTATGAAGAAGTATTTGATGAAAATATTGACTCTATAACAAAGTCAAGTTCTGTTGGTTTAGCAGTATTTGATGGTAATGAGCTTACTGTACAAGAAGCCCTACAAAGTCCATCACTTTATTACTAAGCCTTTATTAGGCCCAAGTTCTAATTACAAAGTCTTAGTTCAAATTATGACCATTACAAATAATGCTACCATAATGGTCATTTTATATGTTTTTTCAAACACCGACTAAATAAAACATTTAGACAAGATAGATGTTTGCAATACGCTCCAAAATAATATCTTCAGACAATAACTAGAACTGCATTGTATCCAACAAAGTTGATGAAGTACACATCACATCACCACCCCTCTATCTTTCCGCTAACTCACCAGCCATATAAGAGCCATTGTTAGCTGAATATTTATCCTTTATGACATGCACATAGAACTTGGCTTGTTCATTAAACTGATTTCCTCCATATCTTTCCTATACGACACAACATAATTTTGTGTTTGCTTCTCTAAGGAAGCACCATCTCATGTAACAACTTCATCTTCACCCTCCATGTGATCTTCTTCTAATCAGTTACAACAAATAATGCATAATATACACATTGCTTGTCTTTTCTTGTTTGCTGATTTGGATTTGTTTCATAAGCAACATCATCAACAACTTCACTTCTCGAGATCTCTCTGACCTATGCACATGGCTAAGTTATCGCTGAAATTACACCATTATTTTTGTTGAACCAATCTTGTATTCTCATCTGGAAAAGATCAAGAAAAGATGTTTTATATTTTAGTCGACTGAAAAGAAGGAAAATGAAGGCACTCCCCTGATGAAGTTGTCAAAGATAACTAAATTAAAAGAAAAAAGGGGAATGGGGTCTCAATAAATCTATGTTTTTATCCAAGCCTTGGTAGAAAAAAACCTTTGGAGGTTGTTCTCTAATGAATGACTTGGAGGCAAAGTCATGAAGTGGATATACACGAAGGAAGGGTCCATTGAAGAATGAATAAAAATACACAAAAAAACTATTACAGAGCATTAATTGTTTGCAAAACATTAGTTAAATATTTCCCTTAACATGAAATATGGATTGCATGAAAATTAGGCAAAGGAAATAAAGTAAGAGTTGGGCAGGATCCATGGAAAGGGTGCCATGGTAATTTCAGGTTGTCAAACCCTTTGCTATTAGATCTTCATGAATTAAGGGTATTTAAGATTAGGGATATAGCTTCAAATTTGGCAGAAGGATGGTTTCATAGATGGAAGATAGAAGAGGAGCTGCACATACAACGAAAAAGGTTGTTTAATGGAATCAGTTTGTTAACAATCTAAATCATAGCACAATAACTATGTTAGATTAGGAAGATGAGCTTAAGTGGTCAGAAAATAAAGCATATGTTTTACACATTAAAATTTGGAAATGAGGTAGGAATGCTTGAAGACCAAGTGGTGGAAGAAGGTTCAGAAAATTGAAAATCCACTTAAAACAAGAAAATTTCTTTATTTAGAATTGGAAAACAAACTTCTTACATGGGACAATATGGATTTTTTTTTTTGGAATGGATGAGTTGGTATATTTTATATAAGGCATAAAGTGAATCAATGAATCGCTCGTTTGTCCTTTCTCAAAGCTGGTGTGGAAAGAAATTTTGCAAATAACAAATGGCAAGAACAAGTGGGACAAAGACTCTTTAGTGAGCTATTTTGAGCACTGGCATCTTGATAAACATATTTCCATTCATATATCTTTACCATGCTTTGTTTTGTGGGGGATTGTGGATAGCTAGAAACAATGCATTATTTCAAGCTAAAGAACCTCATCCAAGATTGGTGGCTCATTAAATAAGAACTCACTATTGGGGATGCTGAAAGCCAAAATCTCCAAAAGATAGAGAGTTCTAAAAGATCCATCATAGATCATCCTACAACCTAGGGTTACTTTGATAGTGCATGTCAAGAAACGTCGAGGTAAGTGTGGCTTTGGATGTCTTTTATTTTTAAATAACTCATTATTTTTCGATAAAATTTGGAGTTGGGCAAGGGAATGACAACAAAACTGAGCTCTATGCATTGTGGATATTGCTAAGAGAAGTTGTATAAAGAGGTGATGGAACGTTGCAAATTTTGGGGGATCCAAAACTGTTGATTGATTGGGCCAATGGACATAAGATGATAACAAATCTGGTACTGAATACAGTCATGATAAGAGTTTTATAGATAAAAATAAATTTTCAAGAATTTTTTTTACCAACATTTATAGGGAGTGATACAAAGGTGAAACAACTCTCAAAAGATGCTTTGTTTTTGTAGGAGGAAGTCATGATAGAGAAATAGTTTATAGAAGGAACTCTTGTCTCAGAATTAAAAAAATAAAAAATAAATAAATAAATAAAATAAATAATAAATCCTTTTTTAATTTTTCAAAAAGATGATAAAATGATTGTTTAATTTTTGAATAGGACAACCATGATAATTAGGGACCTATATGTCTAAGAGTAAAATATACATTTTTGATGATCTGAATGAAATTCCCAAATAAACCCTTATGGAAGATTGTAAAACGTATCTTCTAGCATAGTATGTAGACAGGTTCAACACCTATTTTGGCCAAAAGGCTATGACAATGTCTATTTTGATTTCCTCTTGAAATAAGTGCTCTCTCTAGTATACTCTACTCGTTTCCCATATCGATCTGGGGTATGGTTCAGCCTGGATCCTTCCAACCTTTTCATAAAAAAAATTCATGGAAAAAAAAAGTAACTAAGATATACTTATGGAATAAATACTCGCTGAGAAGAATAGTGATGATGATAAGATAGGACACTTCATCAATAAGTTTGATGAAACAAATAAGCATTGTGTATCAGTTGTTTACCAATTTTCTATGTTTGATCCGAGTGGATGTTGGTGGCCACCCACCTATCCCATTTGGACCCCCACAATTGTCTCTTTCAGCTTTTTCAATTTCAGAAATTGTAGCACAGTTTACTATTTTTAGCAGTTTTTCGGGTCCTGAACTTCCGGAGCCGTTTTGAGGCCCTAAACGACGTTTTTTGGGAAATTTGGGGGCAACATGGGTCCATGGACCAACTTTTCCCTTCCCAAAGTGGTAGTTCTCGGATAGATCTTTCTAACGAGCTATCATACGCGTCAAACAGAGATCGTATTCCAAAGTTACGACCCCGGGAAATTGATGTACCAATTTACCCAAAACGGGGCCCACAATTTGGCGTTTCATCTTCTAAGGGTCGGTTTTGGAATGTGAAGGGTTTTCCATTGTTTCTCAATAATAAATAGGCCTTCGAGCCTCATTGTAACACAGTGGGGAATAGTTCAGAGGCATGTAGCCGTACATCTCTTCTCAGAGATAGGCTACCATCGCCCTAGCTGGTTTATTTCCAATTATGGTTGTAAGCATATTTCGGTATTTTCCATTAATGAAATGAAAAATTATTTCCGCGGCATCTTTGTGTATATGGTTATCTCTATATTTTATTGCGTTACTGTTTAAATCCAGATCAGAATGTCCCTTGGATGTGCTTGAAATCTGTGCCATCTATCAAAAATATCATTCGACTGATCCATCCCTCCTAAGAATAAAAATTGTTTCTAAGGAAGTGGGAGAGGAACCTGAACCAACATATATTGTGGCACAACAACGCCAATGGAAATATCACCATCCAGGTATGTCCCAAGATTCTTCTATGTTTTTTTATAGTCAATACAATCAACAATAGTATGCTAGACCCACCTAGAAGAGTCAACAATATCCTAACACATCTTGGAAAAACCAAAAATACCCAACACCATCTTGGCCAAATCAACCATGCCCAGGATCCACATGGAAAAATCAACCATACTTTGGGTTTCCCTGACAAAGTTTGAAAAACACACAATACCTTTCCCAGAGGTTGAATCAAGTAGCTAAAGGGCCAGTATGGCCTGAAAATTGGCAATGCCCTTCTAGGCCTATTAATCAACCATTAGGAGAATTACCTTAGGCATAAACACCATCATCGCAACCACAACTTTAGTTTCCATTGAACACTTCACCATTCCTACACCCACAACTGCCCGCATAACCAAATGTGAACCCAAATAACATACTTGTTCAAATTTTAGAAATATCAGATACTTCTGATTATTGTCCTCAATCTCTAGAATGTAATGAAATGAAATTGAGATAAGGGCAGAAAATTCCTATAAAAATCCTTTAATAAATTATGAGCAATTAGAAAGTGAAAAACACAATAAAGAGCATAAACAATTCAAAAAATATTCAGCAACTGTAACTTATGATGGATTAGAATCATCTTTTGAACCTACCAAAAATCAAGGAGCAACTAAATTTATAGCTTTCGCTCCTCCATTTTTGGAAATATTGATTATAGTTAAACAATTTATATATCCTGAATTTTATCTAATAGGAGAATTGCAAAATATTTGTGCTAAGATTCCTCTTTTGCGAGCTCTCAAAGATGTGCCCATGTATGCAAAAACCATTAAAGAATTATGTGTTAAAAAACCTGAAAGAAAGCCTAAGGACCCTCCCAATATTCATGTGATTGGGAAACTATCTGATATAATCCCAGGGATGTAGATTCCTATGAAATATGATGACCATGAAAGTCTTGTAGTCACTGTTCAGGTGAGAGGTGTTAGCTTCCCAAACACTCTGGTGGAGGTGGGATATGTTATCAATATCATAACATTAAAATATTGCATTATCCTTGGGATGCATGAGCTAATACCAACACCTACTATGCAGGAATTAGCTAATAGATATGTAATTAAACCAGAAGGAATACTTGAAGATATTATCATTTCGGTGGACTCTTGGGAGTATTCTGTCGATTTATTGGTTCTCAATATTAGAGAAAAATTATAATGACATACTCTTATATTAAGCAGTCCCTGGCTTGCCAGTGACAATGCATATATCAGGTGTCGAACAGGGAACATGACAATCGCTAAAGGAATAAACATCAAAAGAATTACCATTTATCCACCTGTTGATGCCTCGAAAATCGTTACATCAACATCGGCGGATAACCACCCGGTCCGGACCTTAATATAGCTCCTTTTCCATTTGGGATGGTAGCTCTGACTGGATATAATGGGACCAGTTTCCCAATAGTGAATAAAAGGGGGTGAATGAATGATTGGTTTTCAAATAAGTGATAATAAATGGAGGAATTATTCTATGAGCGAAAACATGAATGACTATTTTATCCTGGGAAGCTTCTACTCTTTAAGTGTAACGTTTAATGATCTATGTTTGCTGATAGGCATATAGATGACACTATGCAATAAACAAAGACATTCATTTAAATGATAATTATTTCGTTCAAATAGTTGAACGAAGTAATTGATAAAACAATATTACACTTCTCTTTTATATTACCGATACATGCATGATTGAAAGAATAGCAAACTATAAACATCCAATAGTGGAAAGTATAAAGTTTACTGTTAAAACACATTCACATATTCAATAATAGCAAAAATGACCAAACAACAATTCACATAAAAGGAATAAATTCAGACATAGATAATAGTACCATATGAGCTGGGAAATATTCCCTACGCCAATCGCAATTTGAATTCCTTCTTTCGATTCAGAAATACTTTTAAATAAAGGCAATAGTGCACATTCACATCAAAGCTTCGTTATCAAAATTTGGAAAGATTGGTCCAGTTTTCATAAAAGAATATGCCTGAAGTACAGTAGTGCAACTTCAGGCTTAAGTCATATACAAAAACTTATGACCCTTTCTAAATGCATGAAAGGGTCTATAAATACTAAACTAAGCTAACAAACTACAAAATTAAAATGCTACTAAATTGGTATAATCCGATTTTAAAATATCTCCCCCACAGTGATCTGGAAATCGGCAGCAATGATTCATTCTTCTGGCTGTTTTCCCTTTGTCCTAAGTTGGCATATTGCCAGCATTGGCTCCACTTCTTGAGGGCGGCTGAGCCGAGAATTGATTTGAGCAGCATAGGTGGCATCATGTATATCGGGAATGATACACCCAATTGCATCTGTTAGGCATTTGAGGGTGGCTCTTTGGCTATATGGTTTTACTAGGAACAACCAATAGGTGTCCCAAGTTAAACTTTTAATTCCTGAGATCAATTTTCCATTCTTTTCTAGTTCTTGGTTACATGACTTCTCCAATGTCTTGGCTGATAATAGTTTACCTGGTGTACATTGAGAAATCATGTTAGATAAATAGAGAGTTTTATTGATCAAGTCAATTAAATTTCTCGTAGATAACTTGCATCGGGAAGCAGCTCTCTCTGCTTTCATTAATTGGGACTGCCATTCTGTGAATAGGATTTCCTTATGGGATTCTAAGATTTTGGGCAAGTTTTCTACCTTTCCCTCATTAGAGTCCTGCCATGTAAGAAAATTTGTCAAAGTGTCTTCGGCTTGCTCCAAATCCTGCCTGGCATCCACTGACTTATCTATTATAGATGATGTTATGTCGCATAGAGGTTCAACTTGGGCGATTTCATGACATAACAATCTTATTTGCGTTATTAATGCCTTGTTGATTTGCATTGCCTCTGCTCTGAACTCGGCCGGCTGGGGAAGACTCTTGAACCTTTCTATCTGAGCTGATAATTGAGCAATTTGCTCATATTTTGTCTTTGCCATCTGTTCATTCATCGCCTTCAACTTTGATAACGCCTCGGATAGTTCTTTCTGTCTCTGAATTGCTCCCGAATCGATCCTCTACTTCTCTTCATGCAACTATTTGTTTAGCCGGTTGTTTAATTGTTGCTGTGTGGACAGTTGTTGTTGTAGCTGTTCTAACTTCTGTTGCTCTGCCGATAGCTGTGCTTGTAATGAAGCAATCGCTTGATCCTTTTCCTTCAATAAATTACTTACCTCCGATGCCTTATCCATGGTGGCTGACGAATAGGCATCGGCATACTGAGATAACTTGGTTAGGTCATCGGAGGGGTCAGAGTCTTCTCTCCATACCACATTTGTTGTTATTGTTTGTTCAGGGAACAGAGAAGGTTGATCAATCCTTCTTCTCTTCCGTTGTCATTTTATCATAGCCCTGTGTTTCAGGCTATAGAAAACATCTAGTGGAGGAATTTCCTCTACTTGCAAAACAATTTGATCGGAGGGGTTTTTTGGAATTATTTCTACTACTGTACTTGAAGGTGGACCGTTGGTTCCTTTGTTTGGAACCTCCTGTGATGCTGTATCTTGTGTATCAGCAGCTTTGGATGTTTCGGCGTCTGTTGAAGTCTCAAGATTGCCTATAATGGTATTGAATTGTTGCCATTCTTCAAGCAATTTTGGATCCACTTGAGTATCCACATTTATTTCTTTGTTGCTCTGCTCCTGCTGCCTTTTTTGTTCTTCTTCTCTTATTCTCTCTTGTTGCTTCTTTTCTTCCTCCTCTTGTTCTTTTCTTTGTGCCTCTTCCTGTTCTTTTTTCTGTGCCTCTTCCTATTCTATTCTTCGGAGTTCCTCCTGCTCTCTTCTCTGAACTTCTTCATAGATTGCAGATGTAGCAGGAGGTTCATTAGTAAGCTGCTGCTCATGCTTGCTTGACTGAATCGTTGGGGTAGTGGCTAACAAATCTAGAGGTAGAGTTTGCAACCTTTGTTCTCTAAGTTTGTTAAATTCTACCAACCCGTCGTTGCGATATCTCATCCTGGCTAGCTGTTGTACCTGGAAGATTGACTCGGCAGAGGAGAATAGGTCATCAAACTCATCTTCCTTGTGCTTGAATTTAGTAAGCTTGGCTTGATCTAGGGTGTTATAGATGATTTTCTTCAGGTCGAAGCGTCTATTAGGCAGAGTGGCGAGACTTAAGACATTAATTTTTTCTGCCTCTTTCTCTGCATGTTTATAATCATGCAAAGTATAGATGCCACACCTAAGAGGAAAAGGAGGCCAAACTTGCTTTTTTGAATTTCTGAGATTTTTCGTGGCTAGCGCAGTTGTAATCTGATATGCTATTTCATGAGCTAATAGCTTGTCTGGTATGTATAATGGGAGGACATGAGGTCTGGCCTGACTGCCGAAAAATCTGACATAGGTGAATTTTTCTTCTCCAAACCAGGTTCCTAGGGCTGTCAAGTCAATCTCAGCCTGAGAGGAGATCTTAGGGGCAGGTTTATCAAAAATTGCATAGTAAAGAGGTAGCATAAATCCATTGCAGACCTAGTATAAATGGTCCTTATAATTAACTTTCCATAGCTTCTGGTGGTAAATATGAATAGGCATAGGGTCCTGTGGACTCCATCTCCACCCTAAAACATGAAACTCGGAATTGAAACAGAGGGTATCCAAAATGTAGGCACTAAAATAGAATGAAGGGATGAACCTATCGGTAACACGGGATTTGTTTCTGAATTCAAGAATAGCCGTGGCCAACTTATCCGATAATATAGTCCCCCAATCCATGATTTCACTATTACATGCTGCTTCTATCAAAGGAACCATTTCTATGGAAAACTTGGAAGAATCATGCAATCCCCATAGTCGACACATCATGGCTCCAGCATAACAATAAGGAGAGCATAAGGAGTCGATGGAGTACTTACCCGAAGACTCATGTTTGTGTTTCACCGGGTTCTGTCTCCATTCTCGTATGGGTGCTGACTCGGTCTCATTCTCATCTCGAAACTTTTCCAGAAATGCTTTATTGTATTTCTTCTCTGGCTCGGGAAAGTGGTACATTTGTCTGAAATCGTTGGGCTGAAAGGAACCAAATATTCTTCCATCGACAGTTCAGGATGTTCTGTCCGTAATTGGAATTTCCTCAATTTCCCATCTCACCACATCCGTATATGGAAGAATTTGCTCTCTAGCTGCTATCCTATGAAGGTAGGAATCAGCTAAATCCTTCAAAGTAGCATCAGATTTCCAGATTGAACCTGCTGAGGCTTGTACCGATATTTGCTGAGGTTCCTCGGCTTCAACTAGGTTGTAAATATTTTTCCAAGTAGTGTTGCCAAGGCCGAGACATGTGGTATCTGAGATTAATCCCTTCTTGCTCGGTCCCAGATCGGTGGCATGCTGCCCTGTTATCATAGGAGCCGAAGGCATTCCAGACCTCTTAGATTGCTTTCCCATCGTTACTGCGGAAAAACTCTGTGCAAGAGAAAGATAGACGTAATGCAGAGAATAGATAGCTAAAACCAAATATGAGGAAATTGTGTCAATCAATGGGAAATGGATGGTTTATCATAAGGCTCCCGCGGATGCAATTTCTGAAAGGATTTAGGCATGACTGCTCATTAATTAGTCGTTAAAACCTGTCAATCACTTAATTGCTTGTTATATCCTTTATTCGCCAAATAATGGTTTAAGCGTGGATTTGATTTTTTGGCAGTTGGACGCGAGAGAATCTCTATCGGGAAGAGAAAAGGCTTTCAATGATAATCAATATATAAGATAGCGAAATCATATTGATCCTTTTCAAAAATCACGCTTTGGGCTCATCGCTATCGGCAATCGGAGGACGGCTTGGGTAATTTCCTTTGAGTCTTATGGAATCCCCGATCGCCGAAGCAATATCGCTCAACTCGCATCGGGAGTTTGAATGAGGAGAGTTTATTATGTTCGCGTTACATTCCCCGATCGCCGATTGCGACATCGCATCGAGGCAAAGGGGAGGGGCCTTTTATTATTTTTTTTCCCGATATCCAACGACTATTTTTCTTTTATCGCATCGGGGAAAATCAATGGGTCATGGTTTATGCATCCTATGTTATTGTGATATGCGATCTTGCAATCGCTTTATCGCAATAATAAAGGATTATTCGTTTTATTTTAAAGACCGATTATTTCAAAAGGTTTTAAAATGTTTTGATTATTTTCAAACCTTTAAAAGAGTGATGGATTAATACCAATTTAATCTAAAAGGGACCCATTTCAAATTATAATTTTCTAAAGTAAGATTTTTTGAAATGGGGGGTTGTTGTATAGCACAACAATTGGTGATTCGCTGGAAGTAACAGTTATCTCTGAAAAAGTTATTGAAATTTTTGAACTTTCTTTAGATAGATACCTTATCAAAAGGGAAGTTCTAATATAACTAAGTATACACACATTCTGAATATAATAAAGACATGTTTTTGCTAATTCTTTCCCTTGTTAAAACTAAATACATTCTAAGTTTTAAATTGGCCTTTATTGGTTGATAATGATAAAACAAAACACCTTTCCAACTTAGCCATTTTAGTTGACTCCTTTGTCACAGGTAGAGCCTCTGCTACCAGCAAACGTTCATAGTTTCGACAGGGATACCTTTTAACCATTTAATTGTTCGCAATCCCTTCCATCTCAGAGTATGATTAAAAGAATGAATTCAAAACATGTTTTCATATTTTGTATTTCTTTTCTTTTCTATTTTTTTGTAAGATAAAATGCCATTGTCCTGGTTTGGTTCCCAGCTGATTTGACAATTCCATTCACTGGTTGTAATCTAATCAAACAAGTTGGCTCGTGATGAGACCCCTTGTCTTATGCTTATAAGCCATTACCTTGTTTTGGTATGCAGTGTTGGTAATGTCGGTCAGATTATTTCCCAATGATCATGGTAAGCAGGCTTGTAATAAGACCCCTTATCTTTATATCAGATATTTTAGAATTACACTTTGAGTAATCATAAACTTGGATGAATGGGATGAACAATTTTCTCCTTAAGAGAAAATGGATGACAAGGTAAGAGTTGTGGATGATAAGATTGGATCAGTCTCTGTTTTGATATTGATAACCCTTTTGTGGCCAGTTTGAAAACAGTAAAATGATTTACAGTAGTTCTAAATTTTGAGAGGATTTTCACAAAAATAAAATAGGGTTTTCAGAATGTTAGTATACCTAATTTCCTAGAATTTGTTCCTCTTGTTTAAGATGTCTATTTTACAAAAGTAAATATTAAAAATACTTCTTCCGAGCAACATTTCAATATAGCAAAGCCCAATAGAAGCTATTTTACAACTTTATTTCCTAATGATCCTAAATATTGCTAATCCTTCTGAATTTAAAAGAGAAGGGGTTACCTCCTCAATTGAAGAATTTCTTTAAGATGAGGCCATTAATAGGAAGAGTGTCCCTCTTTCCTGATAGATCTTGTAATATGAATGTCGAATGGCCTACCTTCTCGCTAATCTGAAATGGTCCAAGCCACATCTTTTGGAATTTGGTGTGTTTACCCTTATCCTCATGTGCTTTGTCCCATTTTAGAACAAGATCACCAACCTGCAACTGTTTAGAACTAGACGAAGCTGAGTCAAATGATAACTTGATTATCTGCTAATGTTTATCATGGGTAATTTTGGCCTTTTCTCTTTCTTCTTCTAATTTTAAAATCTGATCATGTCTGAGTTGGATAGAAGAAGAGGGTATTTCTTCAATAAACTAAACTAGGGCTAGAGAAGGAAGCGCTAAATTGGTCGGTAGTACTGCTTCTTTCCCATAGACAAGGTTGAATGGGGAAGTACCTATAGAGGCCTTATGCGTTATTCTATCAGCCCATAGTGCGAATACTAAATATTTGTGCCAGCTTTTATGATTTTGTTTGATGGTTCGCTTAATGATTTTGAGTAGATTTTTATTGGTAGATTCTGCCAGACCATTACCTTGGGGATAGTAATTTGCAGAATATTTCAATTTAAATTCTCTCTTGATAGCAAACTCAAACATGGCATTTCCAGAAAAATAAGATGCATTATAAAAAACAAGAGCATTAGGGACACCAAACCTGGTAATGATGAACTGGTCAATGAATTCTATAATTTCTTCAGAGTTTGTTGTCTTTAATGGAATTGCTTCAACCCACTTGGTAAAGTAATCGGTAGCGGTAAGGATATACTCGTGTTATTTGGAGATTGTGGAGTTATCTCTCCAATGATGTCTAGTCCCCATTGTTCAAAAGGTTGATCGATATTAACTGGTTGCAAAGGAAAAGCTGGTTTCCTTTGTCTTCCACTCGAGACTTCACAACTTCGGCATTTCCTTACATACTCATGGGTATCTCTGAATAAGGTGGGCCAGTAATATCCAGCATGGATGATTTTATGAGCTGTTGTGTCAGCTCCAAAGTGTCCTCCAGCTGGTCCATCGTGTAGCTCCTGCAAAACCTTTTGTGCTTCAAGTTTCTCTAAGAATCTTAATAAAACTGAATCGTAGTTTTGCCTAAAAAGAACATCATCAATGATAATGAAGTTTTTTGACTTTAATCTAATAGCCCGTTTGTTTTTATAAGAGAGATTAGGAGGTGCATGTCCATTTTTCAAATAAAAGATTAAATCTACATATTGAGATTCAGAATTGGTAATACTTATCTGGTTGATTTCTTCAATATGATTTGTATCACCTGATTCGGGAATGTTGGATGCTCCTGCTAATAACCTGCAAAAACCTTGACCTCTAACAATCTTTGCTGGCTTGATTTCCAAGTCATATTCTTGGAGTGCTGTAACCAATTTTCCCTTTTTTCACCTAGTTCTCTTTGGATCAGTAATTGCCTTACTGAAGAAAAAGGAACTATTACTTTTGTATGGGATTTTAGTGTTTGATGGTTTTATATACTGCAAAGGCTTGTTTTTCAACTTCGGAGTAATTTAGTTCAGCACCCTGAAAATTTGAACTAAAGAATGAAATTGGTGCTTCCAAGTTGTGATCATTGATTTGAGTGAGTACCATTGCATAAGATGAATCGGATGCGATAGGGTATAATGTGAAATGATTAGAAAATTTAGGAGTGTTTAAAGAAGGGGCATTGATTATTGATTGCTTGATTAAATCAAATGCTTCTTTTTCCACAGCTCCCCATCTAAACACTGAATTTTTCTTAATCATGGTTTGTAATGGTAAAATGATATGAGAAAAATCGGGAACAAATCTTTTGACAAAGTTGATCTGACCTAAAAATGATTGCATTGATTTTTGTTATGGGGAAATGGGATTTTAGAAATTTCTTTAATCCTGTCGGGATCAATATAAATACCATCTTTGGAAACAATAAAGCCTAATAGCTTTCCTTGATCTAAAGCAAAGAAGGATTTTTTAGGATTAAGTGAAATACCATACCTTCTACAGCATTCAAAGATTTGATTCAAATCATGTAAATGGTTAGATCTTTTTTTAGAAAATACAGTAATATCAACTAAGTAGACGACTACTGTCTTGTTGATCAATCCTTTGAAGGCTATATCCATTGCTCTTTGGAATGTAGCTCCTGCGCTAATAAGTCCAAAAGGCATTTTCTGATAGGCGTAGGTTCCCCATTTTGTTCTGAAAGTAGTTTTGAGTCTGTCATCAAGATGAACTAGAACTTCGTTGTATCCTGAAAAACCATCTAGAAAAGACATTAGTTCAGAACCTGCTATTGAATGGAGTATTTGCTCCATAGTAGGTAATGGGAAATTATCCTTTTGACTGGCCTTATTCAGATTTCTAAAATCAATACAAATCCTAATGTCACCATTTTACTTCCTGACAGGTACCATGTTGGAGACCCAGTTTGAGTGCCGAACTGGAAAAATAATCTTTGCTTTTAAGAGTTTATTGGGTTCTGTTTTTATCCGACTCTCTAAGTTTGGATGTATTTTCCTCAATTTTTGTTGAACTGGTTTTTGTTCGGGTAGCATTGGAATGGTATGTTGTATAATAGATGTATCATATGTTTTTAAGTCATCATAATTCCAAGCGAAGACATGTTTATTTTTTCTTAATAATCTAATAAATGTTGTCCTTTCCTGTTCAGAAAGTCCTAATCCTAAATTAATATTTTGAGGGTTATGCTCGGTACCAAGATTTATCAATTCAAACCTTAAGGTAGAACTTTGGATTTTTGAATTGGTTACATGTTTGAACCTGTCTTTAATGTCATAGAGATCTTCAAGTTTAACCACAGGTTTGGTATGGAGTTTTGCTCATGATTTTCTTTAATCTGAAGATCATGATCATTTTCATCAATGATCTGATCGTTGTAGGATTTGTCAAAAGTTAAGAAATGTAGAATGTCTTCATCGTGGTTGAATACTCTCCAATTGGTGATATTGCCGGGGATTGATGGCCTAAAGATCAACTCTACCGAAAATCTATCTAGACTAAAATCTTCAGAAGGCAGGAGTTTAGAAGCAACATTAGCCAACAGATCAGCTGCTGCATTCTGGGATCTGGGAATAGGTGAAATATTGAATGCTAAGAAATGAGATAAAAGTTCTTGAACTAAAGACTGATAGTGTTTAAGGTGATTAGAGAGACAATGGATTGTGTTTCGAACTTGTTTTATAACAATCTCTGAATCGCCGAACACTTTTAAATATTGAACTTTCAAGCTGATAGCTTTGTATAATCCTTGGATCAAGGCTTCATACTCCGTTGTATTATTCGTGCATTCAAATTCTAATCTACAAGAAAGCATCGTTTTTTCTCCTTCAGGGCTTACTAAAATACACCATACTCCTGATCCTTCACTAGATTTTGAACCGTCAAAATACAAAGACCAAAATAAAGAATTATCAACATTTTTATTTACAAAATTCTCAGTAACATTAACACATCTAGACTTGTCAGTTTGTGAAAAATTTTCGATTTGTGATGTGAAATTGTTTACCGAGAAAGGAGATGGCTGGGCAATATAATTTCCAAAGAATGATTCAGAAGAATAGTTTCCCAAAATGTTGTTGTTAAATGCAACTGGTTGATTCTCTTGTTCGAAATCTGTAACAGTATGTGTCATGTGTTTCTCCCGATTGATTTTTATTTGATTCGGCTTTCCTTTGTAGGGCAGCCACATATGAGACCAATCGATAGAAATATACCCGTGGAGCTTTTCAGACCAATCCCTACTCAAGATTAAACCATAAAACTCAGGTATATCAGCGATTAAGATATCAATTCTCTAAACCACTCGTGGATCAGCCGATAACATGATTGTAACAGAGCTTATTTCCCCTAAAACCTGGACTTTAGTTCTATCTAACTACACAATGTGAATTGAGGACTTCTGAGGTTCTATGTTCAGTTTAGAACAAATTGAAGCTGGCATTATATTGGATGATGCCCCAGAGTCAATCAAGAAGTTATGTAGATTTCGATTGTAGATTTCATACGTTAAGAGGAAAGGAGGGGTGTGGGAATTTGATTTGTCTCTGATTAGAATTGTATCAGTTGCCTCAACTCTACCAGAAGGTGGTTGTCCTGAATCGCTTGCAGCTTTAGTACTGGAAAGAGGCAAAGAAGGAACTGCATTAAGTTCTTTGAGAAGCAATTTTTGTTGATGCTTTAATTTACTGAGTTCAAACATGGTGATGTTTTCCTTAGTCTTTTTCATATCATGAACAATATTATAGTCCATTGAATCTAATACTACCAATGTCTTAGATGATGTAGGTATATTGGAGGATGACGGTTGATTTTGAGGTACTGTTGCAGCTGGTTTCCTTGTGGGTACCTTTTCTTTTGTAGTATTGGTACCTGCACTCCTTTTCTTTGAATTGGCCTGGACATGTTCAGGAGTAATTTTGCTCCTGGTAGTCACGGGAAAGGCTTCTTGTTCAGCTTCGTTATCGGAGTTAGGCAATATGAAGTCCCACATTCCATGGCATTCAACGACTTCCTCTTCTTCTAATTCATCGGATGGTGTAATTGTTTCTTCTTCTTCTTCTTCCTCAGAATCTGAATCTGCATAGGATATAACATTTGGAGGCTTGGACTCAGGTTTCTTGAAATTCCTGTAAGGTTTCTTTGTTGAGGACTCTGCTACTTGCTTCTTAATTTCAACCATTGCATTTGACATGGTTTTGAGGACTTTTTGAAGGCCCTCCATATCGTATGGATCTTTGGTGACTTTCTTCTTTGAATCATCCTTGAAAGACAATTTTTTGGATTTTCTTTCCTCGAGAGCAGCTTTCTTTTCCAAAGCGATTACACGTTTTTCGACAGCGAGGGCTTCTTTCATGTTTTTAGCCAATGTAGGTTTTTTAGCCCTATCTACAAAAATGGCTATATTTGAGGGTAAGGTTGTAATGTACCACTCGCTTCTAATTTGTTCACTTGGCTTGTCATCAGTAGGGATTTTATTCAAGAGTTTTTTAAATCGGGAGTTAAACTCCTTAATTGGTTCTCTTGACTCGATCCTTAGATTGGAAAGGTCATTGATGAGTGTAGCCAAGGATCTATCATTGCCGTATTTGGTAAGAAACTGTTCCTGAAAGATATTCCAACTGTTGATGGATCTAGAGGGCAAGGAAAAATACCAAGACTCTGTTGATCCTTGTAATGTGTAGGGGAACAGTCTAACTACAACATCTTCTTTTGTTACTCCCTTCAAATTAACTGACAACATGAAATTATTTATGTGTTCCTCAGCTAATGTTCCAGCATTTGGATTGAACTTTGGTAACCATTTCTTAGGATAATCGGGTAACAGATGTAAAGGCGCAGGCATAGTGACTGCACCAGGACTTCTCCATGGTGTCTAAGCCATTTTGGGAGTACCAACGATTGCCTGTGGTGTTCCAGGTGTTTGGGGAGGAGGTGGAAATGAAGACTGAAAAGTTTGTGATGTTGAAGGTGAAGTTCCTTTGTGAATAATAATATGTAATGGTGAAGTGGGTGTTTGACTTCGCACTGGAGATGATGAGATGGAAGATGATGGAGAAAAGGTTTCACTACCAGAACCTTCAGTGTTCTTTTTAATCCTTTTCCTTTGGGGTAAAGGCAACTCAGGTGGTTCAATACCGAGTTTTTCGCTTTGAAGGCTCGTGAGATGATGAGGTAGGCGGAATTGCGAAGTCTGACTGCCTTGTGATACTTCAGATCTAGGAGGTGAAACGAAGAAGCCTTGAAGTTTCTGGATGATAGACTGAACTTCAGGGGACTTTGGACTTAAACATTCTGAAGTATGATGGGTTTGAGCAGTGGTAGTTGATCCTTCTTCTTCTCGTTTGGATACTGGTATTTTAGAGTGCAAACGAGAGGTCTGAGGAGAAGTGGAGGGTGGTTTACTCTCTGAATGGTCTGTAGGTATTGACTTACTCGCCATTCATAGTGGATGGCCCTCCTTCTAGCGTCAGAAATGTTGATGCCCCGAAAATTGTTACATCAACATCGGGGGATAACCACCCCGTCCGGACCTTAATACAACTCCTTTTCCATTTGGGATGGTGGCTCCGACTGGATATAATGGGACCAATTTCCCAATAATGAATAAAAGGGGGTGAATGAATGATTGGTTTTCTAATAAGTGATAATAAATGGAGGACTTATTCTA